>JAJONQ010034214.1:0-37307 GCA_036250385.1 Solanum microdontum | reverse complement strand
AAGAAAGCCTTAAAAAACACGAAAGTCATGAGGTCAAAACTGTGTAATATGAACAAATACAAGTCCCAAAAGTTGACCACAACAAGTCGTCTCAATGGAAAAAGACTAGCTAAACATATATACAAAAGGAGACATGCTAAACTAGGACGCCAATTGCTAACCCTCGTCTCCGATATCAATCGGTAAGCTGCAAAAGATGGCACGAACGATCTGTGATAGTAACTGGTACTAGGACTTGCCCCATAAAACAGATGTGAAGTGTAGCATAAGTACCAAAACAAAAGTACTCAATAGGTATCATAGGCCAACAAAGCAAGGAAGGTAAAAACATCTAAAAAGATAGAATCTAGATACAAGTAGAGGTCAAAGTTGATATGAAATAAAGCACACAAGCAAACCAAAAGTTAATCTAAGTACAACTAAACTAAACTTAATTGTGGCCCCAAACGCTTAGAAGGTACACTTGTGTGCTAGTTAAAATAGAACCCACACGGACCCTATAAGCCTTATAGGTACATCAAATAACTATGACTACAAGAGTTAAGTGCCTCAATCCATCTCTTATAAATGTACCCAAAGACTCGAACCTCAAGTGAAGACCTCTAACTAGAGGTGAAAGCATCAAATAGTAAATCATCAACCTCAGACTGTGAATAATGGCCTCGAATCATTAACATCAACCTTGAACTGAATATAATCATATCGTAAACACCAGCCTCGAACTAGAAATAATCATAGTGACCAGTCAACAGCCAACCCGACTAGTAAGAGTGACAAGGGGCGTGTCAACTCCAAAGAGGATTCCAAAATACTAACTAAGTCATTGTGGAATGACGTCTCCCCACAAACATCCACATGAGGCTCCAAGCTTAGAACAAACCAATCTCAAGTTGTCATGAAAACACGACACTCCGGTAACACACCGGAGCCGCAGAGATAGGGAGGGAAGGAAGAAGTCTACAAAGCTGCACAATCGTCTAAACTAAGATTCAAACTATCAGACTCAAGTCTGCTATTCCAGTCTATAGGGATCTAGTCCATCCAAAACTATGTCGGAGAAGATAATGAGGCTACAAGGCTTGTGAATCTTAGGAAACACTAGTTTATCCTACACTAAGGCCAAATATGGTTCAAATAAAAAGTACCAATGCAAGTCATTCACAACAGCATGCGAGAACACACATAAAACTCCTACTAGAATGGTACTAACCCTGAAACTGTGGTGATCAATCCTAAAACATGGTATCTTTGAGGAGAAGAAAGAATAACTAGGTACATGCCCCCAATTCACGCTAATAATCATGAATTTACGCATTCAGGTTCAATCTAACTAGAAAGGAAGTCATACCCAACCTATAGGCCGAGCGCTCGCTCTTCAAATCACACTGGAATATATTTTCCTTTTGGAACGCCCTTTGAACGCTTCCATTCTATTCAAATTAGGATTAGAACGTCAGTACAGTCATTTAGAAACAAAAATCATATAAAATAGAAACATATCAATTTTGGAGTCAAACTGGAATTGTGGGACCTGCACCGAAATTTCTGTAATTAACTCCTTTAAGAAGTCCTAAACTATGCTTGAGCTTGAGTTCATAGATTGAACATAATTCGAGGTCCGAAATAGCAAATAACAACAACATGCAAGAAAACAACCATTTAGCTAAAAGCATAACTTGAGATAGCAGCTTTGACGTAGAATTTACATTGAACGGAGGTTCACCAACAATATCCAGTAACTCCGCAACAAATCCTCAATAATTCTGGATACGTGGGACTTTGAATCACCCAATTTTGATTTAAAATGAGAGAGAAAACTCAATTTCAAATCTTGAAGCTAGAGCTGGTTGCGTTTAAGTCTTATATAAAAGACTGGACGAAACTCTTCACCCCAAGCCCCAAGATCATGGCCAATTCGGAAGTCGGCCATTTCGAACGCAGAGGAAATCCCCTGAACTTGTAGGAAAGGGAAGTCCAAGTCCCACAAAAGCAACGGGGTCCCTGCGAACGCGAAGCCTCACAAGGGGGGACAAGATCATGTGAACGCGGAGGCCAGGCCCAATGGTCTCCACAAACACAATTCTCAGCTTGGGATCGTAAAGGCCAAAAATGGCCTGCCCCAGTTGATGCATATCAACTGGTTTGACAAGTTTCAAATCTCCGACAGGGCATTTCGAATTCATTCATAATCCCGTGCACACAAACGAGACATGCAACACTACCAAATTTAATATTCTAGATGGAACGGAGTAGTCAAAATTCCCATACGAGGTCATCAAGGTAACAAGTGGGTCCCACCCTCAAACTCTATTTTAAGCCAAAATCCACAAGGGGGGTTAGAATAAGCCTAGGAGCTTCGAGATCAAAATAAATGGTCGTTCTAGACCAAACTACACATTTCAGAGACAATCATGCTGATGAAATTCTCATCCAAGCTTGTTTACTTAGAATGTTGACTAAAGTGAAACTTAGGCCTTAACTTAAAAGTTAAAACGCCTAATTGCATAGACTCACACTTAAAGCCTCAGGAGTAATGTCGACCATGTTATTCGCCTAAAATAACCCTTCTAGAGCGGATAGAATCGTCAGAATTGGAGTTGAGGTTATGTTCTTAAAATTTTGGTCAAAACTCTTAAAAACCCACTAAAACACTGAAACTCACACAAAACCTAAACAAATGACTAGGTGGCCTAACTGTCAGTCTGAGCGAGTCATAAATGACTTGGGTTCCCTTGAGGAATTCTCTAAAGGATGAACATGTGGCATAAGAACATAAATGACCTGGAGGTTACAACAACATCCCTTAGTAAAAAGGACTTTCATCCATAATAGTAATAGTCAAAAAGTACCTCAAGGCTCAAACAAGCCAGGGGACTGCTCCCACATATTATGTTGGGTCTCCTAAGTTATCTTTTCAATAGGAGGATGTCTCCAACAGACCTTAACCATAAGGATGACTCTCAAACGAATCCGGCACTCGTCTTTGTCTTGAATGACAACTGGCTCCTCCACGAAAGTCAAGAGTTCATATAGCTTTACTGCATCATATTGAAGCACATGAGGTGCATCAGTAACATACCAACGCAACATCGAAACATGGAAAACTTGGTGGATAGCTGAGAATACTAGAGGTAGAGCCTACTTATATACAACCTCACCAACTGTCTGGAGGATCTCAAAATGCCCAATATACCTTGGGCTACGATTTTCCCTCCTCCTGAATCTTATCACACCCTTTATGGGTGACACACGGAGAAAGACTCCATCACCCATTGAAAAACTCAACAATTATCGCCTACAATCAACATAACTCCTATGCCTACTCTAAGCTTTTGCGTAGATCTTATATTTGTACTAGAAAATTAAATAATTACATATGTGTATTAACTTGTGAACCCTTAACAAAATGATTGATTGTTCAATAGTAAAAAATAGACCATGGAAATGCTTTTCACTCATTCTCATTGTGTTGAGGCTGACTAGTCCTTGTTGGAAAAGAGAAGTGTCATCACTTCTAGTTGTGGGTCGTGAAATAAATAGTTAAGATTATTTATTTTCTCAACATTTGAATATATAAAATTTGTCTTTGTTTAAAAAATAACATAAAATTCAAATAGAACAGAAAATTTATCTGATATTCTATTAATAAAATATTTTTAAATTTTATACAACAATTAGTGATGGTGATAACTAACGTGAGTAACTTAATTGTTATTGGTGGTGGAAGAGCCAAAAGTTGGGAATTCTAAATTTCCTTTAAAATAAAGATAGGTTGGTACAAACCTATACGGAAAATAGTATAAACGAGAACAATATAAAGCGGACAACTTATTCTTCTATTAAAATCCAAAAATCTAGTTGTTACGTGTATAAGCCACTAAATACATAAATATGGAATAAATAAATAAAAATATAAAGCTTTGTTTCTCTAATAGAACAAAGTGTAAGAAAGGAAAAATAGGGCCCACCAAATTACAAGCAACTACCTCTTCAAGTCCTGGACTAGCCTCGAGATCAATAAAAGAAGAAGTAGATCACACGTGTACTGGTTCAGCACCTACACAAGTGTAGAAGCAAGGGGTGAGTACTAACAACACGATACCCAGCAAGCAACCTACTAAATAAACTAGCTAGGTAGAAATCGAATACCCCTTTACACTCCAATCGAATCTCCTCAAACTATAACCTAGACAAAAATCAGCCCAACATAGCAATACCACAATGCACGCCTTAGAGGCCTAATATTCCATTTCAACAATTAATAAATCAAATAAGTCAATCTCAATAACAAGTAGCTCTATCACACATAACAAGCACATCAATTACAATTCACAATTAAGTCACACGCATAAGCATCAAGTGTATCAAGTCACAATGATCATCACTAGACAAAACCATTTCCCATCGGCTTTAACATTCACCAGAAAAAACCTCGGCACAACAACACTCATTGGCAAACACCTTGACATAATAACACTCACTGAAAAATATCTCCGCATGATAACAATCGCTCACAAAAACCTCGGCATAACAACACTCTCCGTTAAAGACCTCTGCATTAAAACACTCACCGACAAAGACCTCAACATAACAACATTCACTGGTAAATACCTCTGCATAAAAATTCATCATATGTCTCATCACGGTGTGCAGTTTCAAAGAACACAAATAATATCACACTACATAGAAAAGACAACAATTTGGACTATTCAATTCCACATTCATGCTTTCAAGCATTTCATGAATCAATCAATAAAGGCTACATTAAGGCAATTCACATCATCATGTTCAACGCATAGCCTTTTTCATGTCAACCATTTTTTATTTATTTAGATATAACAAGTGGACAATTTAAGCCCTTCACGTCATTCCCAATACTCCCAACACAAATTCAACAAAGAAAGCATACGAATTCAACTTGAATGCAAGTTTTAGGAAGTCACTTCCTTAAATCAATCAACGATCACTCCAATAGTTGAGTTTCCCCCTTCCAAATCACTTTCAAAGGCAAAAAAATCTATAAATAAGCAAGTAGTTACAATAAATTTTTGGAAATAACAATGTCCACATCAATTTCCTTGAAAGGCGAATCATTAAACATAACACACAATTCCAAAAATAAGGTCTGAATCTGGAAATATAATACTTGAAAACATTACTGAAGGACTTAGGATCTCATTAGGGAAATTAATTAAAAATGGATTTAAAATTTAGTTCTTAACTCACTTTTACTTGAAAACACAAGTTCATGATGAACTCCTAATTTATCAACCAAAAATCTTGATTTAAACTCATAAATTCAATAATAATGACTAGTTCATGATTTAGAGTTAAGAACCATTACACAAAATATCTTACTCGAAAACCAGGTCCAAATCACCTCCCAAAGCTTCCAAAACTCAAAAAAAAATTTGAAATGGGGTTGATACCTTGATTTTAGAAAATATTCTGCCCAGGTCACAGATGCTCATCGCGATCGCGATGAGTCAAGCAGTAAACTCATTAAAATTAAGCACTGTGATCGCAACAAGAACCATACGATTGCTATGTTCCTTAAGATAATGCTACACAATCGCAATGAGGGAGTCTTGCGATGACCGAAATGGCCATGCACCAGAACCAGAAACCAACATAACTCAAAATCATCGAAAGGACTCTCAGGATTTGTTCAGAACTGTGTAAAGAAAAAACCACATTTGCAAATTGATTATATTCAACTTTTGATACTCAATGGAACCTTCAAAACATGAATCCGAGGTCTCCTTGACTCAGCATCAGTGAAAACCACAAGAAAGTAACTCAACGCCTAACAAAGCTATAACAAAATCCATACCTCTTAAAAATAATGCAAGACAACACATAGACAAAAAATAATCCCCCAAACCAAACTAACCTCTTGGAATCGTTATCCGAGCGTTCGAACCCCAAATATTGACCATTGTAAATCCAAAGGCTAAATTTCAACAATTTCATAAGTTAGTACCTCAAATCCTCAAAAAGACTCACAAACTGCAACCTACAACTCTCACGGATCAGTTTCACATTTGGGACTGACGGAATTAACAAAATTTCATTCTGACACTCAAAACTCCAAAAGACACCAAAAAAAATACTTTCTTAACAACTTAGCCTTTAGACTCAAAATTTACCAAATTCTCAAATTTGAACTCAAAGTTCGAAACCAACTTTTCAAACTCAAAAAAAAAAAGAATCGAGGTTGACATTTGGAGGGCAAAACAGTAATTTCTATTGAAATAAAAAATGACCGACATGGTAATTACATTGTCCTCCACTAAAAACCATGTTCATCCTTGAACATAAGGAAAAAGAAAGTACCCGGAGCTTCAAAAAAGCTGAGGATATCTGGCACGCATATCTGACTCTGTCTCCCAAGTCACCTCACCTCCTGAACGATGCTTCCACTACACCTTCACTGAAGTGATATCTTTAGTCCAACACTTCTGCACCTTCCTATCAGAGATGTCTATAGGCTCCTCCTCAAAACATAATTCTAGATCCAATTCAACTGATACCAGCGAAAGTACATGAGACTTATTCAACACGTAAATCAGAAGCATGGTGACATTAAACACGGGATTCACATCCCAAAACTAGGTGGAACTACTAACTTATAGGCCACCTCTCCCACATGGCTCAAAATCTCAATGAATCTTAGGCTAAGCTTGTCCTTCTTTCCGAACCTCATCACACCCTTCATGGGTGACACTTGGAGCCAAACATGATCACCATCCATGAACAATGGTCTTTCAAAAGTCTACCATCGATCATACAAACCTTCTCTAAGCAAGTCTCTATCTAATGAATCCATCTAAGCTGAATCAAATCATCCGATCGAAGATCTACACTGCCTGTCATACAATGCCTCAAAAGGGGTCATCTGAATACTGGAATGATGATTGTTATTGTAGGAAACCTATGATAAGAGAAAATGCTTATCCCATTTAGCACCAAAATCAATTACACAAGCTCAAAGAATGTCCTTCAACACCTGAATCGTCCACTCGGATTGACCATAGGTCTGAGGGTGGAAGACTGTACTCATATCTAACCGAGTACCCAAACCAAACTGTAATGCCTTCCAAAAAGGGGAGGTGAACAATGAACCCCAATCAGAGACAATATAAATTGGAATTCCATGCAATCGCACAATCTGACTAATATAAACCTTAGCTAACTTTTATATTGTATACTTCACACGATGTTGGATGAAATGGGTGGACTTGGTCAACCTATCAACAACCACCCATGGTGGTGGGTAGTCCCACAACAAAGTCCATAGTGATCTGCTCCCACTTCTAGGTAGGAATAAACATCCACTTAGATATACCTCCAGGCTGTTAGAGCTCACACTAGACATGTAGAGAAGTCAAACACCTCGAAACAAAATCTGTAATATCCAACTTTATACCACACCACAAATAGTGTTGGCTTTGGTCATGATACATCTTCGCAACACCTGAATGGATGGAATATCGATAACAATGGGACTCATCAAGAATCAGTCTTATCAACTCGCCCACCTTAGGCACCTAAATCATACTTCTAATTCGCAAGACATCATTAGAATCAAGGACAACCTCCTTGGTTTTCGTCTAATCACCTTGTCTCGAATGAAACAAAGTTTCTCATCATCAAACTGACACTCATGAATCTTCTCAACTAAGGAAGAATGAGCCTCAATAAAAGCAATCAAACCTCCTATCTCCTTAGAAATCTATAATTGGATGAGACTTGTCGAGCCTACAACCTGGACGTGGCCGACACTCTAGAATCACATTTGGTCCACAAATGAACACTTGTCCTGTCTGACCACACAACAAAAGATTTACTCAAGAAAATTGTAAACTTTAAATGAATTATCAAAATTAATTGTTTCAATTAAACTCAACTCAAACAAATGTCTGGAAATACTTAATAAATTATAGGTAATGGTTTTCAAGATCTCAAAATAGAAACGAACATAGTGAGAGACTCATCAACTCTAAAATGACTAAACTGAAAGGAAAACGGGAGTCCTCCAAAATGCAAGGAGACTCACCAAAAGCTAACTGGAGTGCCAAATGATCTCAACAAAGCACTTGTTGATGATCTTGAGCACCTGTATCTGCATCATAAAAATGCAGGTCGAATGACATCAGTATGTTGAATGTATGAGTCTGTAATACAGCCGAGATGAAATATCTGAATGAAAAGAATGCAAAAGATATATCATAAACTCAACTTAATGTAAAGAATTAAAGCAATGAGATCATTTAAATTTAGAAGATACTTTCCCATATCTGAGCTTGATATATAAAAATAAATTTAAACTCTAATGGGAGATTCTCTAACCAATAACCATCACTATGAGCTATGTGATGATACAACGTGTTGTCCATGTTGCTAGAATTGTCCTATATGGTGTTGGGATATAGGACATCTCGACTAAGAGGATCCACTAATCTCTACCCTAAGACACTAAGGATTCATCTAAAAAGTATGATCATGTACCCATGTTTGCAAGTTGTGGTTTAAGGGGGTTGTGAGTTATTTGAACTCTCCCCCATATCAGTGCTCAATACTACTAAAAATAATATTTACTTTTGCTCAAATGTATAAGAACATAATCTTTTATGACATGAGATAATTGTTCAAACTATCCTCTTAAAAGAGGTAACTGCTCTGAAATATCTTTGAAACTCACTGCTCATTTAGAAAACAAGGTTTCTCTTTGTCGATGTAAAAATATATTCTGGGTTGAGATAATTACTCAAAAAAGGGCATCCTTAAGACGTAACTGCTCTATACTTAATCTTTTTTAAAGCTCTTTTAACTCATCTAAAATAAGTCTAGTCTTTTTCTTCATGTAAAAATGAAACATTTGGAAAATACTTAGTTCCGTTATACCTTTTCTCAAACTCCTCTTTACTTCCTCAAAACATAGTTTAAACAATAATGTTTTGTTTAAAAGATTCTCAATAAGAAGTCAATGAATATTCATGAATAGGGTTGATGTTGAAAACATACATGAATAAATCAACTCAAGGATCTCAATAACAATATAGAAAATTCAATACTCAAAACTCAAGAACTCAACGAAACTACTCATCTCAATAGTTGTCAACTCATAGGGTTCATGCTTAAATATAGACTTGAACAACTAAACTCAAGTATCTCAATACATAACATAAAGCAATACAATAATTAGGAATATAGTTTCAAAAATAAATATGAATTCAAGAACTCAAAATTAACTTATCTCAAAAATATCAAATCAAAGGATATAACCCTACATTAAAATTTTTCTTAGTTGAAAGTAGATGTATGGCGTGAGGATGAGCTAGTTTAACACTATGATATTCTTACATTCCTAGAAGAATGAAGTTCTTCGGCAAAATCGATGAAACTCAAAGAACGCTTGAACCATAGCTATTCTCCTCTTGGAACCTTGCTCTAATGTCTTGAAGTGTTAATGAATGAAAAAAAAAACTTGATTAACACTTTCTAAGCCCTTAATTATGTGTAAAAAATCTTGGTTTAGGGTTAGAATAGGGGTTAAAATGATGTAGTTTAAGTACCAAACACATAGGGGAAAGAAAAAAATGACCCCATGTTTTAAAAATTAAAAGATACCTTAAAAGAGAGGTTTCATGGTTCGTGAAACACTCCACGGGCTGTCTAGCTGGTCGTCAAGCTTCACCTGCCAATAGGGCTTTACTAAAAGAAACATAACTTTTTACTTCAAACTCGAAATGAGGAAAAAATTGGTGGTGTTTGAATGAGGACTCAAAGACCATTAGTTTGATAGGTCATGGGAAACCTAATTCATTATGTTGTGAGAGCTATGATAATTTGAAGGTGACTTGTTTGAACCACTAAACAGAACATACAGGTCACCACACGGGCCGTCTAGTGTCTGGTCTAGGTGACTCCCACCTTGGTAGACTTGGACGGTCGTCCACTATCTATAAATGAGCCATGGAACACTAAACGGGTCGTCTAGGGTGGTGTGAAAGGTCCATGGTCCATTATGGGTTCGTGGACTTGTATGTTACCCTTTTTTATCCTTTTTCTAAGTCTGAGGTGTTGCAATATCTCCCCCTTGGGAACATTCATCCTCAAATGAGATCAAACTAAGCATAAAAGGGGCGGGAAAGTTTCTAGCAACCCCACACAAAGCACAAAACATAAAAATAACATAAACTCAATACATCAACTTAAAGAGTACTTTGCAACTTGGTCTGGAAATGATTTAGAAGAAAAGAGGTGAGGGTATCTCTTCTTCATATCCTCCTCGACTTCCCAAGTAGCTTCTTCAACTAATTGGTTCCGTCACAAGACTGTGACTGATACCATCTCTTTGGTTCTTAACTTGAAAATCTGATTGATGAGTCCATAAAGTGGACTCATTTAGGGCTTTATTTTAATAGAAGAAGTGTCCTCAAATGCTTATTTATTCTAAATATCTGATGAAAACTCTTAAGTTTCAGGTTTTTGAAGTTTGAGTGCAAGCATGGACACTTACGCGCAAAAAGGAACAAAAAGCCTGAAAAGTACGAAGAAACTAAAGCCTGAGCTCCGTGAAGCACACTTGGCGAGTTGCCAAAGGGACAAATTCCGCCCTTTGTTCCAGTACGCGAAGGCTTGAAGGAAGAGCATCAAAATGGCGCCGCTGCCAGGGAGTGGTCTTATGTGAAAATGTAGTTAATCGAAATTATTGTTTTTCTTAGTTTTAATTTTACTAATATTAGTTGTAGTTTTGTTTTGCTTGTCTGAAGACCAACACAAAGAAACAAAAATGTATGAGCGCTATGGATATCACACAGATCATCCTCTCATGAAGCTATTGAACCTCAGGGATAACCTGCTGACGTTCAAACAGGCAGGGGAGGAGACAATTCCGAAATTGTGGCTGAGATTCAATGTAATTTTGCAGACATGCCCATCTCATGGAATGCCTGATAAGACACTGTTGGATTGCTTCTATCGGGGTCTCAAACCAGAAAATAGAAGCATAACTGAGCACCTTTACGAAGACAAAATGCTAAACCAGCCCTATGAAGTCGTTGCAACATTAATTGATAAAATAGTTGAAACCAACAATGGAGCCCAAAAGAAATATGAATGGAATAAACTGGTGGCGCGAGTAGATGTTCTATCCAAATGGGTGATGGGATTGGAAGAGCAAGCCAGGGAGAAGGAAAAGAACTTCTCCCTTCGAGAGCACAAACAGAGAAAGAGGCATGAGGGTGTGCAAAGTGAAGATACCTCTTCACTCATCCAACAAAAACTTGACGAACATGACAAGAAACTGAATGACATGCAGGAAAACATTGATATGCTAAACAGAGTAACTACTTCGAACTCCCTGACCATTCAGCTGCAGGATACTCAAATCACTCATTTGATAACGGGCCACTATCCTCTATTCGCCGAGGATTCACCTAATTACACCATGGTTGATTCCGAGGACGAAGAGTAGTGTTTGACTTGTATCGTGCCGCGACGTTAACTTAAGCGCTATTTGGGAGGCAACCCAAAGCACCATATTATCTTATATTTGCGTACTAGTAAAATAATAGTGTCTTAGTTTTACAGATTGAAGTGTGGTAGGTGCAAAAGAGGTGCAGAATGGCGAGCAACAGACCCAGTTGGCGAGTTGCCAAAGACGCCAGGTGATCAAGGCTACTTCGCCATTTGACTCAAGGAACCCTCTGGGCCTGGAGTCTTGAAAACTTGGGGAGCTCAGGAAAGTTTTGGCGATTCGTCCACCTGATCAGTGACCCCGATGGTCACCACCGTTTGGACATCCACAGCTGCTGAGAAGTTCTGTAAAACTCGGCGAAGTAAAAATTTGTTGGCGAAGCGCCGAATCACTTAGAAGTCAAAGTGTTGTCACCAAATTGGAACGAACTGGATAAGCTGCAGGCCAACGCACAAAAAGGCAGCTGATTAAACACTCGAGAGCGTGGGTTGAAGATAGGCACATTGGAATTCTAAGAAAAGTTGTACAGAGCATAATGAATCACTCGGCAATGCACCAAACGTCCCCAACATACCTTCTGCTTTACGCGATATCTATTGAAGGACTCTAACTCAAAACAGCTGCCTAACAAGGATTATTCTCTAGCCCTATCTCTGTCTTTCTTTAATTTGACCTCTGGACTATTATTATATATTTGAGGACAAATATTTTTTTATTGTGATGGGGTGAGGCTCACTTTTTTTGCTTGCTATGGATGTTTGGGTTTCTGTATATATTTGGGTTGTCTGTTTAAAATGGCATTTTATATTGTTTTCGCGATTGTTTAAGCTTATGGCTTCTTCCTGATTTTAATTGATTGCAAATTTTGACCCTTCCAAAATTTTTTTATTATTTTTCAAAAAATTTCGCCATCACTTGTGTTGAAAGTGGATGTTCTCATACAAATTTAAGTCTCAGTTTTGACCAATACTGTTGACTTGAATAGTGCTATTAATCGAATGAACATGAATGCGCGACTACGATGAGACCAAATGAAGTTACACAGACAATATGTGAACTCTTTGCATCTCGTTATGATTAGCCATGTATCAAATTGATTTTCTCTTGTGATGATCGTTGCACACTAGAGAAAGTGTGAGCCAATTTGACATATACCTTTTTTATGACCTACCCGTGAGCGTGTGAAACTCTTTTGAACACCCCTTGAGCCTTACCCTTTTTTGGAAGAAAACTTCTGAAAACCTACACCTTTATTCAACTACCACCTATAATCCTCTCGTGACTTTTGAGTTAATGAATAGCCAACTTAAGACAAAAGCTTAAGTTGGGTGTGTGGTGAAAAGGAAAAGGAGAAGTCAAGAAGTGCAAGAAAAGTTTCCTCAAATCATGGTGTTGCAAATTTTTTTTTGGAAAACCTCCATATAAAAAAAAAAGAGAAAAACAAAAAAAAAAGAAGAGTAAAGAATGAGAAAGAAGATTGTGGAATAAAACTCCAAAAGAAATAATGTTTCCAAGCAATTCATGGAGTGAATAATAGGATAACTTAGAGGCACTAGAAGAAAAATTGATAGAAGAAGGTGAAGAAAAAGAAGTGTTGAAAGCTCCACAATTTATGAAGATCTTTAGTCACTAAGTCTAAATGACCATACCTTTGCACTAAGATCCAGTACAAGCCTTAGAAAGACCTTTTTGATCTTGAGCAAGCCGAACCGAAGGTTGATTGGAAAATAAGGGCAAGCCTATGGGTGAAAACATGCATTGTGTTCCTCTTTTTCAGTGTGAGCGTTGCATCTGATTCTTGATCTTAAATTGATTTACCCCTGTGTGTGAATATGGAATCATTCTTTGTGGGAGGGCATTCAGATACTGTTGTTGAGCGTGAACTTGCATTAGTAGCAAGTATTGTGAGTCTGAGAAATCTTTGGTAATGGTGTGTCACAACTTGATTCTTTGAGTACACAATTGATCTCTGCATGAGTGGTTTGAGTCTTGTGTAGCACTATTTGAGACATCCTATTTGAACTGCTGCACTTGAGATTTTACTTGAGGACAAGCAAAAGTTTAAGTTGGGGGTGTTGATGGGTCCACAAATTGGACTCATTTAGGGCTTTATTTTAATAGAAAAAGTGTCCTCAAATGCTTATTTATTCTAAATATATGATGAAAACTCATAAGTTTCAGGTATTTGAAGTTTGATTGTAAGCATGGACACTTACGCACAAAAATGAAACAACAAGGCCGAAAAGAGCGAAGAAACTGAAGCCTGAGCTCCGCCAAGCACACTTGGCAAGTCACCAAAGGGACAGATTCCACCCTTTGTTCCAGTACGCGAAGCCTTGAAGGAAGAGGATCAAAAAGGTGATGAAAAGAGCAGTCAGCGCTTCGCTAAACAGTTTTGCGAAGCAGTGCTATACCGCCCAATGGGACACAACAAGAAGATGCTAAAGGCAAGCATGAAACGGCGATGAGACAGAAGAAGGGCGAGTCGCCGAGTCATTTGGCGACCTCGACTAACCTTGACGAATGGTCCACCGCAACACTTAATCTAAAAGCTATAAATACTAGCCTTAGTTATTATTTTGGAGAGAGTCAGACCATTATTATAATTTTCACAATAGAATAGTAGTTTTTTGATATTTTTGCTCTAAGCTTGAGAGGGTTTTGGAGACTTGAAGGAGAAGAGGGTTTTCATCTTCAAGATTTGGAGTTGGATCTCTTGGATTCTTCATTCTTTGCCGGTAACAAGACTTAAATCTTCATACCCATTTGAATGCAAACTCATTTAGGTATAAATTTCTCTTTCTTGTTCATGTCTAGCTAAAACCCCCATTCTTGGGGTGTGATTTCGCAATTATGTGTTGATATAATTGTTGGGTCTTGCTTGCTACTGGGTTAGATGTATTTAATGGTGACTTCACCTAGAGATTGTGGTTTAATTTAATGGGTTTGTAGTTGCAAATACAAAACCACCCATGTGTTTTCGGCTTGCTAGAGAGAGAGGTCGCGAAACCAAGATCACTAGACTGAAGGCCTAAGGAGTGGGTCGACATGAGTTTCAGCCTGAGAGGGTGAGCCCTAGTCCCATATCCTAACACTCACCTGGAGAGAGTGAGTGAGGTAAGGCGTAGGCTGGTCTTCATGCGGGAAATGGGTGTCCGAGAGGAACCCATTTGAAACGGGGTAATTTGCCCGAGAGGGAACTTATTTCCATCTAAACCTTAGACTAGTCACTATTATCTTGAAAATTTCCTATCGAAAGCATGTACCCAACGATTTAAATCAATACATATTGCGGTCACACCCTAAGAATCCCTTCTTACTTATAGATTTCTTTGTTGTTTTTGTTGTTTTTATTACACTTGTGACAAAACCCCCACTTGTTATTTGACACTTTTGTGTCACCCCCTTTATTTACTATGTTTTTATTCGTTAATGTCTTTAGCTACGACTAATTAGAACTAAATTTTATTTTTCTATCAATTCTCAAAGCCACTCCCTTAGGACACGACCCCAACCCTTGGTTGGGTTACTATATTATCGATGATCGTAGACACTCGTACCGTAGGTTAGTGTCGTTGGTCACGATAAGCATCACTACGATCAAGGATCTGAACTGGAATCTCCTCATACGAAAGACTATCCTTTACTCCAATACTCTCGGAGGCACAATAAGTGCACGATCACCTAAACACTTCTTTAACATAGAAATATGAAACACTAAATGAACTGCTACTAACTCTTGTGGTAGCTCCAACTCATACGCTACATTACCAACCCACTTCGATCTCTGGTATGGGCCAATGTATCGAGGAGTGAGCTTTCCTTTTATACCAAACCTCATAACACCTTTCACAGGTGAAACTTTCAGATATACTAAATTATCAACCTCAAACTCCATATCTCTTCTTCTAATATCAGTATAGGATTTCTAACAACTCTGTGCTATTTTCAACCTCATCTGAATTGCCTTCACTTTCTCCCTAGCTTGATGAACCAAATTTGGTCCTATCAACCCGATTTCTCCAACCTCAAACCAACCAATAGGAGATCTACACCTTCGCCCATATAAAGCCTTATAAGGAGCCATTTGTATGCTTGAATGGTAACTATTATTGTATACAAACTCAATAAGAGGCAAGGGGTCATTCCTATTACCTTTGAAATCCAAAACACAAGCTCTCCACATGTCTTCTACGGTCTGAATTGTGTGCTCTTCTTGACCATTGGTTTGAGGATAAAAATAAATACTAAGGTTCACCTTTGAACCGATACCTTTCAGAAATGACTTACAGAAATGTGCATTAAACTGAGCACCTATATCTGAAATGATGGACAAGGGAACTACATGCACTCGAACTATCTCTTAAATGTACATATTTGCATACTTTTCTGATGTATTGGTAGTGGTTACTAGTAAGAATTGGGCTGATTTGATCATCCGATCCTCAATCACCCAAATGGAATCATGATTTCAAAATCTGATGCATCACAATAAACAACAAAACCTCTATACCCTCTTGTAGGGTCAACACTGTAGTAGTAGTTAACCAAGTTTTCGATTCCTGAAAGCTTTCTCACAATCATCAAACAATTGATACTTAACTATTTTCTGAGTCAACATGGACAAAATGGATGAAAACCCCTCGATGAACCTTTTGTAGCAACCAACCAATCCCAAGAAACCCCTTATATCAGTTAGAGAGGTAGGTCTGGGCCAACTCTGCCCTGCTTCAATCTTCCAAATGTCTACTCGAATTCCACGTCAGATAATAGATGGCCTAAGAATTCCATAGACTCTAGCATAACTCAAATTTATAATATTTGGCATATAATTCTTGATCTTTGAGAATTTGGAGGACTATTCTGAGATGACTAGCATGGTCCTCCTCATTCCTCGAATAAATTAATATGCCATCAATAAATACGATAAGAAATATGTCAAGATACTGTTTAAATACTATATTCATTAAATCAATGAATGTTATATGAGCATTATTCAAACCAAAGAACATACCAAGGAACTAATAATTACCATAAGGGTTCTTGAATGCTATCTTGGGGATTTCACTTTCTCTAACTTTCAACTAATGATAGCCAGATCTTAGGTCTATCTTAGAGAAGCAAGTGGCACCCTGAAGTTTCTCGAAAAGGTCGTCAATTCTTGAAAGGGGATACTTATTCATTATGGTGATCTTTTTCAAATAGCGGTAATAAATACACATCCTAAGGGAACCATCTTTCTTTCTCACGAATAAGACTGGAGCGCCCCGAGGGGAGACTCATGGTTGGATGAAACTCTTATCAAGAAGATCTCTTAACTACTCTTTTAATTCAGTAGGAGCCATTCTATATGGTGGAATAGAAATGGCTTGAGTATCAAGAAGAATATCTATTCCAAAGTCTATTTCTTACTCCAGAGGGACTCTTGGAAGATCGTCTCCAAAGACATTGGAAACCTAATCACAATCGCAATTGATTGAATAGGTGGTGTCTCAACACAAGAGTCATTACCTTAGACGAAGTGATAGATGCACCCCTTAGAAACCAACTTTCTAGCCGTAAGGTATCAAATAAAAATGACCTTTAGGAACTGTTTAACTAGCCCTTCACTCTAAATCTTGCTCATCATGAAACTGGAAGTTGACTGCTTAAGTTTTTGCAATCCCCTGAGGAATAACAAGCATGAACCCAGTCCATACCTAAAATAACATCAAAGTCCACCATGTCTAGCTCTACTAAGTCAGCTATCCTGTCCTCATGCTAGACAAAGATGGTATAATCATGATAGACTATTTATACTCGAATAGATTCACAAACATGTGTGGAAACACTGAAGAGCTCAAGAAGTTATTCAGGGGTAATGTCAAACCTCATGGATACATAGGGAGTCACAAAAGACAAATTTGCACCTGAATCAAGTAAGGCATTACCATAAAAATTAAATAATTTAGGCATACCATTGACAACATATGGCGAGTTCTCCTAATCTTCGTGACAAGCTATAGCATACAGACGGTTTGAACCTCTCTCTATTAAAGTAGTATCTCCACTCTAGGTATTTCTATCTACTGGAGCTACTGAAGGAGATCGGGCTCTATTGCCCTATTACCCTGCCTATTCTTAGGAGATTCTCTCATTAAATGACCTATCTAACCAGACATGAAAAAACAATTGGAGACATCATGGCATTCTCCTGGATAGGTCCTACCACACTTAACATAAGACAGGCTCTAAAACCTTATGCCACACTTCCCTGAGACATAGTACCCTAAACTCTGCATTTTTGAGAACTCTGATTCACGTGATCATTCCTATTTTTGGTGCAAGTACACTAGCCGAAGAAGGATCAGGTCTAGATGACCTTTGTTGAAAACATGACCGATGCCCATTTCCTATCTTTTGCTAGCCAATATCATTATTTGTTGTCTTGGCCCTCTTGTAGCGAAACTTTTCTCTACACTTTAACTTATCCCTCTCAACCTGATGCACATTAATCATGAGTCTAGATATGTTCATGTGCCCTATCAACATAGTTGCCTTACCTTCCTTATTGGATAAGTGGGATAGTCAGAACACGAACACATTCATCATGTTCCTCATATCTGCCACCATCTCTGGTGCATAGCAGGATAGTGCAGTAAACTTGAGACTGTACTCCTGCACACTCATCGCTTCCTTTTTTAGATTCTGGAACTCTGTCAGTTTAACTTCCCTTAGCTCTTGGGGAAAGATACACCCTAAGAAAGCTTCCTCAAACACATCTCAACTGAAAAGTGGTGCCATCTCTACCGTATTCTTCTTCAACTCATCAAACCATATCCTAGAAAAAATTTTGAGCTTAAATGAGGCTAACTCCACATGTGTTGTATAGGTAACACATATAAACTCAAACACTTTCTAAAGCTCTTCGATGAAGTTCTCCGAATCCTCAATGACATGCGACCTAGTGAACTCTAGGGGATTCGTTCTGAAGAAATCATGAATTCAAGATACATTAGTTACATCCTGATGACCCGCTCCTGGTTGACCAACCTAGTTTGCCACAACCTGAGTGAGCATATGTATATCATTCCTGAACTTACCATTGGTGACTTGTCCTTGAGAGGGTTGAACATATGGTGAATTGGAAGCTTCTTGACCTTGAGGGTTAGCATTTCTCCTAGCAGGACATGCTCAAATGAATCTCCATCAAGGCATGGTCTGAAATGAGATGCATAAGCACGAGCTAAAGGAAACTTTCATATAGTTGAACTCTATCACACGAACAAGAGTAAGAAGAAGGTAAAATGTTCCCAAATGTCATAGTCTCCAAATTATAGATGTGGTGCACTTCACATTGATAAGAACGACTTTACAGACATGGCTTCATAGACACCCTATTGCTAGTCCACCAGTGAACCCTTGGTCTGACTGAATACTTAGTGGAAGACTTACTCAAGCAAATACGAAACTTTAAATTCATAATTAAACTCAATAGTCTGAATTAAACTCACCTCAAATAAATTTATGGAAATACTTAATAAAGTATAACTAATATCTTTCAAGATCTCGAAATAGAAAGGAACATACTGGGAGACTAATCAATTCTAACAATCTATGAAGCCTCTATAGTTCAACATGGATGTCTAGACAAGACCCAAAACCCTAAAATGACTAAACTAAAAGGAAAAGGGGAGTCCTCCAGAATTCAAGGAGGCTCACCAAAAGATAACTTGAGTGCAAAATGATCTAAACAAAGCGCCTAATATCATCCTGAACACATGTATCTGCATCATAAAAGATGTATGTCGAATGACATCAATACATTGAATTTTTGAGTATGTAATATAACAAAGGCGAAATAAGTGAATAAAAGGACTGCAAAATTTATAACATAAACTCAACTGAATATAAAGAATTAAAGGAATGAAATCATTTAAGTTTACAAAATACTTTCCCAACTCTGAACTTTAACATAATAAGTGATATATAAAATTAGACTTTAACTCTATTGGGGGCACTAGGAGCTACGCGATGATACAACGTCTTGTCCATGCTGCTAGAAGTCCTATATCATGCTGGGATATAGGACACCTCAACTAAGAAGATCAAGTAAGCTTTGCCCGAAGGCACTAAGGATTCATCTAAAAAGTATGATAAGTACCCATGTTTTCAAGACATGGTTTATGGGGGCTATTAGTTATCTAAACTCTCGCCTATAACTGTTGTCAATACTACTCCCAATAATATATTTTTTTTCTCAAATGTATAAAAAGATACTCTTTCTCTGGTTTGAGATAATTGCCCAAACTATCTTATTAAAAGAGGAAGTTTTTCTGAAATATCTCTGAAACTCGTATCTCATTTATAAAAAAAATTCTCTTTGCTCAATGTAAAAAATACATTTTGGGTTGAGATAATTACTCAAAAATGGGCCTCCACCTGGTACTCTCACTTCTCGGACTAATACAGGTCCAAACCAAAGCCAAAGCTCCAAAATTCTAAGGATAAGTTCCCAAATCTTTTGTAGGCTCATCTCATCGATTGGCATTCGATCCTGGTCATTCATAGATTGTTGGCGCTTTTAGTCATAGGCTATCACCCATTCCTGATAGCCGCAGCTTTGCCCGTTCCCTATTCCATTAAAGAATGAATGGGAATTGATCTGACAACAGCTGGGCAAAATCCATCTCTTTCCATCTCTATGTTCGCTAAACTTGCTTCCTTTTTTGCTTTCTTGAAGCCGACCTTAACAGACATCTCTTCCATTTTCGTTGATGGAAGATCCGGTAAATCAATTCAATTAAATGGGCCTCCTAAAGAGGTAACTGCTCTGTACTTAATCTATCTCAAAACTCTTTTCACTTTTCTCCAAATAATTCTACTTTTTTTCTTCATGTAAAAATGAAACATTTGGGAAATACTTAGTTCCCTTTTACTTTTTCTTAGAGTTCTCTTTACTTCCTCAAACCTCAGCTTAAACAATAATGTTTTGTTTAAAAGATTCTCAATAAGAATTCAATCAATACTCAAGAATAGGGTTCATTCTGAAAAATAGACATGAATGAATAAAATCAAGGATCTCGATAAGAATATACAAAACTCAATACTTAGAACTCAAGAACTCAACGATACACTCATCTAAAAAACCCTTAACTCATAGGGTTTATGCTTTAATATCGACATGAAATTCTTTACTCAAGGATCTCTATGAATAACATATAACAATTAAATTATTAGGAATTTAATATTAAAAAGAATCAACAACTGAAGAACTCAAAATCAACTAATCTTAGGAATACTCAAATCTAAGGATAAAACCCTAGATTACTCATTGTCTGAATTGAAAGTAGATGTAGGGTCTAAGGACGAACTAGACAAACTCTATGATAGCCTTACATACCTGGAAGAAGGAAGTTCTTTGGTGAAATCGACGAAACTCGAAGAACACTTGAACCCTAGATTTTATCCTCTTGGAAGCTTGCTCTATTGTTTTGAAGTGTATATGAACGTAAAAGAATTGAGTAACACTGTATAAGCCCTTAATTAGGTGTAAAACATCATGGTTTAGGCGTAAAATAGGGGTTAAAATGATGTAGTGTAAGTACCAAACGCATAGGGGAAAGACCAAAATGACCCCAACTTTTAAAACTGAAAAGATGCCTTATAAATGAAGGTTTTATAGATCGTTAAAACCTTTACGATCCATGAAACACTTCAAGGGCCGTCTAGCTAGTCGTCAAGTTTCACACTCCCAACAGTGCTTCACTAAGACAAGCATAATATTTTACTCTTCAAATAGAAATGAGAACAAGTTTATGTCCTTGGAATGAGGACTCAAAGTTTGACACATCGGATCTCATAATGAGGAAAATCCTAGTTTTTCAGAAAACTGGTGCAGTACCAATGGAACCACTCACAGACCATAGGTAGAACCACCGACCATAGGTGGGTTCCGTCGTTCGAATGTCTAGAGAATTAGTTTCTGAAACCATCAATGGTCGACTAGGATGGTCCGTGGTCTGACCAACGCACCGTAGGTCGGATCGTCGATAGAGACTGGCAGTTATTTAGAAAGAAAGATTCGTTGGGTCAACTTCAAACGTTCACATCTTTAAGTAAAAAATGAATTAGGTGGACCATGACATATCATATTAAAGATAATTGAATCCTCTTTCCAACCCCCCCGAGTTTGCTAAAATTTACGTTTGGAGTAAAACGTTATGCTCATTTTAGTGAAGCCTTGTCAATCAGGCCACAAACCATGACCCAGTTAATGGGCACTAGTTCAAATGACGGTATGTCAGTCCCGTAGTAGATGGCTCTTCGTCAGATTTAAGTCAGGGTTATTTTGGTCCTTCTACCTATGCATTAGGCACTTAAAGTACGTCGTTTGATGCCTTATCTACGTCATTTTATGTAGTCTAAGCCTAATAATCTTATCATACATACCCGTAACCCTCATTCTCCGAAAATCATCAAAGTTAGAACAAAAAAAAAGAAGAAAGAGGAGCCATTTTCAATCAAGAACAAGCAACATTGTTCTTCAAAGTTAAATCCCGAAATCCAATGGATATCTTTGTAGATTTTTCGTCACCAGGTATATGGGATTTCACTACTGGGTTCCTTTCAACCATTAGGTCCCTAGAATCCAATTAGTTCTTCCCTCAATCTCTCGAGTACAATCGTCAAATGCTGATCGTGATACTACCTGGTCTTGGAGTACACCAAGACATCATCAATCAACAGTATCACAAAGGTATCTAGATAATGTCAAAATACCCCGTTCATCAACCCCATGAACATTGCAGGGGCATTTGTCAAACCGAATGATATCACAAGAAACTCATAATTACCATAACGAGTCCTGAAAGTTTTCTTAGGGATATACGATGCCCTAATATTCAGCTAATGATAACCAGATCTTAAATCATTGTTAGAGAACATAGATGCACCCTGATGCTAATCAAACATATAATCAATACGAGGAAGAGGATAGTTGTTCTTCACTGTCACCTATTTCTACTGTTGATAATCAATACAAATCCTCATGGATCTATCTTTCTTCCTCACAAAGAACACAACATCACCCCATAGAGAAACACTAGGGCGAACAAACCCCTTACTTAATAAATCCTGCAGCTAATCCTTCAATTTCTTCAACTCAGCTGGATCCAAACAATAAAGAGGAATAAAGATGAGCTTGGTGCTTGACTAAGGTCAATAGCAAAGTCAATACTCGTATCCGAAGAATACTTGAAAGATTAGTAAGAAATTCATCTGTAAACTCTCAAACCAGGGTTACAGAATCCATGGGAGGTGGCTCACACTAGTATCTCGAATGAAAGACAACAAGGAAAAACATTCTCTATCAACCAATCTCTTAGCTCTAATGAAAGAAATAACTTGCTAGGCTAAGAACCACTAGCACTCGTCCACTCAACAATCGGGACACTAGGCATTGCTAAGGCCATAGTCTTAGCATAACAGTCAAGGATATCATTTTGCGGAGAAAGCCAATCCTTACCAAATATAATATCAAAGTATACCATTCCCATAATGATCTACCCAAGTATCATACCCGGCCAAAGAAACAAGATGGGATAGATAAACTCGATCTACCACTAAAGATTCACCCGCAAGTGTAGAAACACGAATAGGCACAAGCATGCAATCAAACAACATATCAAACCTAACAACAAAATAGGTAGACACATGTGAGAAAGTAGAATCTAGATCAAACATTATAGATGTAGGTCGATGGCAAACTTGGTCGATACCTATGATCACAACATCAGAAGTCTCAACCATTGGCTTTCCTAGAAAAGCATAGCAATAGACATCTCGGTCACCTGCACTGTTAGCAGAACCTCTACCTCCACCCTATGAAGATTGCGTAGCCCTACTAGTAGTCCTGCCACCTCAATAGCTCGAGGGGCTGAATCTCTAACTAGAGCAGCTGAATATGGATGCTTCGATCCTGAATGAGTTTTTAGAGGAATTTGACGCATCATATGACCTGGATCTCCATAAATAAAGCAAGATCTCGACAAAGATAACTACTGCTGCAAACAAAAAAAAGTACCATGGCCACCTCGGCTAGAATAATACGATCTTTCGGTTGAGTGTCCACTCTCAGCTAGTAGCATAGAAGCATGAACCAGCCCACGATGCTGGAAGGAACCACTACCTCTATATGAACCTGTACCTCAAGATGAGGCTCAAGAAAACTGACTAGAAGAACAACCCCTCTTGGGCTCCCAAAAAATCTCTAAATCCATCAACTCTGCCTCATTGGTGGTGCTCACAATTGACTATATGGAAGCCCCCTCTATAGCTTCCCTGAACACATAAGATTTGACGAAGAAAGTCATTCCTCTCACAAATCAGCAAACTCTGTCTGCCTCATCTGCTATAATAGTTGTAGAATGCCTAGAAATCTTAAAGAAAAGGGCCTCATACTCGATCACATACAAACTGCCCTGAACTAAGCTATCAAATCTTAGACGACTCTCTTGTCTCAGCTCCACAGAATGAAGCAATCCTAGAAAGCACTAGAAAGCACATCCCATTATACTGGAGGAGATCTAACTGGTCTAGACCTCACAAAAGTCCTCCACCATTCTCTAGCCTCACCAACAAGTTGAGGGCAACAAATCGAACACCACGAGCATCCACCATACCTACAACCTCATGCATCTTATGCGACAAATTCAAGAACTCATGATCATCCTCACTCTTACAACCCTGAAACCAGGGTGGTTATTGGTGATAAGAAACTATCAAGATAACCGCAGGAGAAATCATGCACCAACACCAGGTGCAGGAATCCACCTGTGGCTGGCCCACCTGAACATGAACCCCTAGCGTCTACTGTTGACTTGGGGTATGTGCCTCTGGAGAAAGATTCTCTAACACACCAAGCATCCTCATTAAAGTCTCCTAAAACAATATATCTCCAAACTCAGGAGGAACCTGATCCTCATCAACCTCAACCTATGGCTCAAGAGAAGAATCTATAGCTCTACCTCAAGCTGGTGCCACTCTATGAGCAGGACCTCTATATGGTGCTACTCCATGAGCACAACCTCTAGATCAGGCCCTACATCTACCCCTAAATGGGGTTACCACAACTGCCTAGGGGTCTTCCTGACCTCTACCTCTTGAAATAGAAGCTTTGATCCTCGACATCCGCTAAAACAACACGCGGCAACTCCGCACTAGTGAAGGTAACCATGTGCGACATGAAAGGATGAATAAAAGGAATTTTCCTAACAATCTTTATAGCCTCTTGAAGATAAGCACATACGTCATTGTACCGATCTTAAAGACTCTACTTAGACTGGACTTGTACAGACGTGAGGCCTATCCCGGGGCTCTGATACTATTTTGTCAATACCTAAAAATGGACGTGATGACACTTACGTTTTCCCCACAAGACAAGTCAGCCTCAACTAAACGAGAGTGAAAAGAAAGCATAAAAGTAGTAAAAACAAGAACAAGATAACGTTGAAAACATATGCTTCTATTAAAATCCCCAAAAACTAGTTGTCACATGTACAAGCCAATAAAACATAAGTGTGGAATTAAGAAATAAATTCAGTTATCAAGCTTTTTTTCCCAAATAGAACAAAGTGTAAGGAAAGGAAAAAGAAGGCCCACCGAAGGACAAGCAGCTACCTCTACAAGTCCTTGACAAGTCTCGAGTTCAATAGAAGAGGAATGAGATCACATGGATCCGGGCTCGACACCTACAGAAGTGTAGAAGAAAGAGGTGAGTACCAGCAACATGGTACCCAACAAGCAATCTACTAAACAAAGGAGCTAGCTAGAAATCAAATTCCCTTCACATTCCAGTTGAACATCCTCAAACTACAACCTACACAAAAATCAGCCCAACCTAGCAAATTTATTATACACAACTCACATGCCAACTATTCACAATTTAACCATTAACAAATCAAATAAGTCAATCTCAATGACAAGTAGCTCAGTCACACATAACAAGCACATCAATTACTATTCACCAATGAGTCACGCATAAGCAACAAGTGTATCAAGTCACAATGATCATCACTAACCTAAATGATTTCCCATTGGCTTTAACATTCGCCGACAAATACCTTGGCACAATAAAACTCACTGGAAAAGACCTCAGCGTCATAACACTCGCCAAAAAAGACCTCGGCATAATAACACTCGCCGAAAAAGACCTCGACATAATAACACTAGCCGACAAAGACTTCAGCATTAGAACACTCACCGGCAAAGATCTCGGCATCACAAGAGTCGTCAGCAAGGGCTTTCGGCATAATAACTCATTGCATGTCTCATCACTGCGTCCAATGATCAAAACACACAAATAATACCAAACCACATAGAATAGACAACAATTTGCACAATTCAAGTCGACATTCGTACTTTTAAGCATTTCATCAATCAATCAATAGGGGTTACATTAAGGAAATTCACATCATCATGTTCAGCACATAGCCTTTTTTTCATTTCAACCCCTTTTTATTCACTTAGATGTAAGAAGTGGACAATTAAACCCTTTTCCTCATTTCCTTTATTCCCAACATGAAATCAATAAAGGAAGCATATGAATTGAAGTAGAATGCAAGGTTTAGAGAGTCACTTTCCTCAAATCAATCAACCATTACTCCAATTGTTTATTTTTCACCTTCTGAATCACTTCTAAAGCCACAAAATCTATAATGAGCAAGTATTCACAATAAAGTTCTTGAAATAACAATACTAACGCCAATTCCATTGAAAGGTAGGTCAACCAACAAAAAACCCAAATCCAAAAATAAGAATAAGGAAAAACATTATTTGAAAACGTTACTGAAGGTTTTAGGAACTCATTAGGGAAAATCATTTCAAAATAAACTTAAAAATCATTTTCATAACTAACTTTTACTTTAAAACTAAAATTCATGAAGAACTCCCAATTTATCAACCCAGAATCTTGATTTAAACTCATAAGTTCAATAATAATAATGGGTAATTGAAGATTTAGAGTTAAGAATCATTACCCAAAAGATTTTACTCAAAAACATGTCCAAATCCCCTCCCCAAAGCTTCCAAAACTCAAAAAATGATTAGATAGGGTTTAAACCTCAATTTTATAAACACATTCAACCAAGGTCACAAATGCTCATTGCCAGCGCGACCCAGGGTCACACGATCGCAATGAGTGATGTAGTTAACTCATTAGAGTTGACAACCACGATCGCGGCAAGACCAACACCATCGCAATGTACCCTAAGATAATGATACGTGATCACGGTAAGGGAGTCTCGCAATTACGATGACCAAAATGGCCATGCATCAGAAGCAAGAACCAGCCAAACTCAAAACCATCCAAAGGACTCTCGGGATTTGTTCAGAACCCCATAAACACAAACTACATATGCAAATTTATTATACTTGGCATGCCAAAGTCAATTGAACTGTCAAAACACGAATCTAAGGTCTCCTTGAATAAGCAACAGTGAAAACTATAAGAAACAAACTCAATGCCTAATAAGGCTAAAATGAAATCGGGACCTCTAAAAAGTCAACCAAAACCTCACCTAGATTTCAAATCATTGCGCAAATCCAACAGAACTCTCGATATCTTGATTCGAGCATCGAAACCCAAAATTTTGACCAAAGTCAACCCAAAGGATAAAATTCCATAATTTCACAACTTAGAACCTGAAATCCTCAGAAAGACTTGGAAACTAATATTGATGACTCTCACGGATCATATTTCACATTTTGGGACTAATGGATACAACGGAAGTTCAACAATATCACCCTTGAGGATTTCTGCAAACAAACTGAAATACTATTAGAATCTACGAATAACTTGTGCCCGATGTCAAATGTTTTTGGATTTTTTCGTATAGTTATAGTGATTGAGGGCAATTATAATCTTCAGACAATGATATACTTTTTTTATGGGTTGTATCGGTCGATACGACACAACTATGCTCTGTAGGTTAGAGAAGAATCTCAAATTATTAGTGCAAGCACAACAACAACAATGGAGAACCTCAAATTATTAATGCAACAATAACAACAATGGAAGAATGTTCAAATTTATACTCTTGTTATACAACTTATTTTGGAATTGAAGAGAACGAATGAGCATACAATCCGTGTTAAGATTACAATTTTTGGTGTAGTACGTATGGTTTATATCTATTCTTTCTATATCTATTGAATTGATCAATTCATCTTTATTTGTTCTTTTGGAACTTAATTATAGTGACTATACTTGATCAAAATAAAGTATAATCACACTTGTGATGCATTATATTTGATGGATGGGTTGAAGGAAGTATTATGTACGGAAAAGGGCCAAAAATACCCTTGTACTATTCGAAAAGGTTTAAAAATACCCCTCATCCACCTATTGGGCTAAAAATACCCCTCAGACAACCTTTTAGGCCCACCATTACCTCTAAACTAACAGCCTTATATTTTTTTAATTATTATTATTATTAATTATTACATGGCGTCTTTCTATTGGATAAAGTTATATTCCAACCTACCAAACTTTCTCCTTCCCCACCCGACCCATATTGATATCCCTTAACCCAAACCCAATTAAAAGATCCATTAGAATTAAAAAAGATTGAATTATCTCTTCTCCCGCTAAACCTAATATCCTATTTTTCTTCTTCCCCTTTTCTTATTAATAGATTTCAAGATCAATTTCACCCAAAATAACTATTACTTTGTCTGAAGTATTTTTTCTATATTTATAACATTCATGCATATAAACTTTTAAGCACACTGTGCCATTATTTTAAAATGTTGATGTGTATAAGTTAAAAGTAAGAGAAAATACTATCAAGATTTGATGTTTGGGAACTGTAAAGAAATTTTGTGCATCTGGAAAGAATTTTTTTTTAATTATATTGTGAATTTGACATGGGAAGTTATTGTTAGTTGTAATTATTTTACTCTTTTAGTTGACAAACATGTGAATGTTTCAACTTTAATAGACGAATGAATCTTTCAACTTCAATAAAACATTGTACTGAAAATCTAATTTTTTATGGGTGAAATTGATCTTGAAATCGCTTAATAAGAAAAGGGAAAGAAGAAAAATAGGATATTAGGTTTAGGGGAAGAAGAGATGATTCAATCCTTTTAATTTTTGATGGATCTTTTAAGAGCAACTTTCACATATAGCAAACATAAAAATCACATTTGTAGGTTATAGCTATAGTTTGTATAACTCGCTGGCAAGAGCTTCAAATTTGTATAATTTTGCTGGCAGGCCATTTGTATAAATTCCTGGCAACCTCTTGTTTGTATAAATCGCTAGCAGCCTCTTAATTCAATTTTATGTGATTGTATATCTTCATAAAATTTGAATTTTTATACAATTGAATAGAAATAAAATATTTTTATATCAAATATCTCTCTCTCTCTCACTCTCTCTCTCTCGCTTTATATTTTTATATCAATATACATTGTATATTGTATAATATGTATTTGTATAAAGCGAGAAAGAGAGAAAGGCAAAAGAGAACTGAGTAGGGAAATACATGTATTTGTATAATTATAAGTGTATATGTCACGACCCAACCCACCGAGCCGTGTGGGCACCCACTCTAACACCAAAGTAGGAGAACCCTCATATCCAATAGTTAATACATGCAGAAAATTAACGAAAAACAGAGATAAATGAAATCATAGTGTTTTTATAAATGAAAACCTTACTAAAAAATTCGGGTCAAGACTTGTAAAGTAATTAACACCCCTGAGGATCTATGCTAAACAGGAACAAGAGCTACTAAGAGTACAATATTACATAATAATGAAAAGACATAGCTCCCACCATGCGAAAGTAAAAGTAGAAGCTGCTGGAGAATTCTTCGTCTTCATCTAATGGAACGTCACAAACTTCATGTAGACTATGCCAAAAAGGCATAGCAAATGTATTATCAGTACAAAACCACACGTACTGGTAGGCATCATCGGTCAACCCGATTCCTACCGGATAACATAAGAAAACAACTAGCAAGAATATGAGATTAACCACTCGCTTCTCCACCTTTACCCTCTCTGGAATACCTCTGAATTACACTAGCACCCTTACTACTAACCACCTCCTCATTCAACCTACTTACTAGGTTCTTGTTCTTAGCCTAACCATCCTAACGCATAGAAAAGTCCACGAATACAACTACTTGCATTACGACTAACCACCCACGAAATACCCTTACTTTCTCTTTTATGTTACCCTGCCCTTGACACATGGCACATTACATCAAGCTTTCTAACTACCAACCATGAATTCCTTCCTCCAAGGTGAAATCCACTTACATAATTACATCAGATACACTACCCACACTTCTTGCACTTACAACACACGGACATCCCTTGCTGTCAATTATTACGACCCTTGGCCTTCCTCATTTATTCAACAACGAGATACGTAACAAGTTCACCACACATAAAAGAACAATCAGATATAGGTCCTCATAACCACATAATAACTCAAGGAAATTACAATATTCGTTATCATTATGAACCACGTTCAGTTTCACAATTCTCAAATATCACAGTTATATCAAGTCATTGAACTGTTAGTATATCGAAACGTGGTACGTGATCCAATAATTATGCCATAACGTGGAAATTAATCCAATAATTATGCCAGAATGTGGTAACCGATCCAATATTTATGTCAGAACGTGGCAACCGATCCAAGTTAATGTGTCGAAATGCAACACGTTCAACAATCCAAAATCACAACCACAAGAACATTCTCATAATCATAAAATCAAGTCGTGATTCATGGCATTCATCATAAGTCTATCTCATTACAAATGCCATGACCAATAATGTAATATTGCATTATAATTATGCAAGAACAACATATATCACACAATCATGAAATCACAACCATCACAATAAAGTATTCATCAACATATATCACTTAACAATAATTCGACAAACTTAGCCCTAGTTGATCACCTAAGGTTTCTTCCTATGATTAAATCCTCTTTTGTTCGGTACACGATGGCCTACGCTTAAATCCTACCATTGATTTACATTATATTACGTAGTGAGCACAAATTTATAACTACTAAATTAATAAAACCTAGCCTACCTAGGCGCCAAGCAGCTGCATAGAGTTTTTGGCTTCAATTCTTATTTCCGGACTTTGTGACGGTGATCTTGATCGGAAATCTGCCATCCACTGCACTCCTTATGCTAGAAATCTCCTTCACCTTCCTTCCCAAGCTTAGAGCAACTTTTTGGGGGTTTCTAGGGTGGTTTATGTCTAAATTAGGTATTTTAGGAAGAAGGAGAAACTAAGATTTTGCCTACCCCATCGTGGCGTCGCCGTCTATCTGGTCGGCCCTGGCTGGATAGTGGCCCAGAAATTTCCTAAATTTTTACTTTTCCTAAATAACAACAGTTTAGGTCATTACAATAGATACAAATTTACCCTCATTCATCCCCGAACGATTAGTGCATGGGTCATCACACACCCTATCTCGGGTTACTTCTAATTAAAGAATTGGTCCATTGCGAAAACCACGAGGGGTGGTGACTTCTCCCAATCGAAACACAAATGATGTTGTACTCAAGGGGTGGGTTATTAATTTTAAGGCAACAAACCAAGAAATGAACACGTCCAAATTACGTAGCCTGACTCCGCCAGGGCGGCAACCCTTTTGCTAAGGTCGGGCCGCTATAGCGAGGGATCTCCCGCCTCAGCGGGATATCAGGAAATAGTACATTGGGGGGGGGGAAGTTCATTTTCCCACATTTGTTCCAACTCTCCAAAAAAAATTCTAAAAAACCCTCTAGATTGCTTCACTCTGAATTTCAAAATTCAGGTAATAATCCTGTTTCTTACACTCTTTACTTCATTATTTACTTCACTACGAATGCATGACAGTAATTGATTGATTAGGAATGCCTTAGGGTGGTTATTTAAAACTTTGAATATAGGTTGCTTGATTTTCTAGAAAAACGTAGCATGGATCCTCCCATTATGTCCCTAACGTCTCCACAACGTCCTGGGTGTAAGGATTTTTATAGAAATATATTTGAATTGGTACCATAATGGTTGGGGGAATTTGAAGGGTTTCTCGATAGGAAACTCAGATTTGGGCACTGTTTATGGGTTTATTTGCTAATATGACTGCATATTTGGGTTCTAGGGTAGTTAATATACTTTGATCTACTGAAATTCTATCAAAATAGGGATTTTGGGGAGAAGAGGCGCCATGATCGCGCCTGGCGTTTGTCCCAGATGAATGTCTCTCTGGCGACCTTCATCTCGTTGTGGCAGCCTTCATCATCCCACTTTAGTGGGATTTTGGCTGCTGTGGCGGGATGAGCCAGACCTGTGGCCTGCACCCCTTTTTGATAGAAAATTTCCCCCTTCCTTTTTAAACCAAACTTTAACTAATTCCCTCGGTGTTCTAACAGACTTATTAACTTTTTGTAGGATCTCTAAATGGCAGGTCTAAATGAGGAAAATTTTCCTTTTGTACGATTTCTCGATGCTGCTAGTCGAGAGAGATTTCATGACTTTCAAAAAAACAACTTCTGCTGAGAGAGGGTCCTCATCTTACTCAAGATGGAGGAGAAAGAGCCTGCCTTCTACGCTCACCTGATAGAGTTTGGGTGGGCTCCACTGATCGAGGTTCCCCATGCCGCATGTGCTAACTCAGTGAGGGAGTTCTAAACTATCCTGCCCACCGTCCACTAGGAAGATCCTCACCCCATCATCCGCATTTGGGGAGTTAACATCCCCTGAATGCCACTGCCATAAATGAAGTCCTCAAGTTTCCTGAGGCCTCGAATGATGAGTACGAGGCTAAGCTGAGAGAGATGGATCTCGAATGGCTGAAGGACACACTGGTGGAGCCTGCACGCCGGGACAGGGTCTATTCACCTACTGCAGAGGGGATTACTAGTGCGGACTGGTCACCGGATGATAAGAGGTGGCTTCACTTGGTCACTAGGAGGATTCGCCCATCGAGCAATCGCACACACATGACAATTTATTGGGCCTTTGTGGTGGCGAGGGCAGTGCAGGGCATTGAGCTGAATGTGGGGGTGTAGATTATCTTAGAGTGGAAGATGTTTTATTGGGGTAACAAAAAGGCTTTCTTCCCGCCCCAACTTATCACTGCGCTGTGCAAGCAGGCGGGGGTGCCCCTCCTATTTACTGATGAAGTACTCCCTATGGATCCCCCCGTTCACCCTCTTTTGGTTAGATATGGCTCTACTTCTCGGAGCAAGAGAAGGAGGACGGACAGGACCAACAACAGTCAGGCGGCCGTGGAGTCGAACGATGAGGGAGGCGACCATACTCGTCCCACCGGGTCCCAGCCCCCACTCTCAGCTGCCCATGTAGAGGAGGACTTGGTAGTTGTCCGGAGGAGATTGCGGCGCCCTATTGCAGACACCACTCTAGTTCCCCAGCATCGCCCTAGATCTTGAGATGCACCGTTGTGAGCTGCACCAGGAGATGAAGAAGGGCCTGGAGAGGAATCGTCTGCTAGTCCGAATATGGAAGGCGGAGAAAATCATGTTCACTTGCGTCGCCCCAAGACAGGATATTCCCATAGTCGATAACTGAGATTACTAGCAATTTTGTTGCTTGGAGGAGGCCATGATAGGCCTTGTTCCCTCAGAGGATCTAGACTCCGATGATGACACCTCCCAGTCTTAGGGATCTTGACTTGTTTTCTCGCTCTTCTTGGGTTGTAATTTAGGATAAAACTTTTCCATTATCTTTTCGCCTTTCTTATGTTTTGGTAACATGTGGATGCTGGTTTTTCTGTTGTTTCCACAGTACATAGTTAATTACTAAGTTTTATAAACTCGATTGCTAAACACTGATTCGATTGCAGGAATTAATTCGGGTACAATTCGGGGTCCATAATTTTGACTAGGGAAAACAAGTGAGACAAGGCTAAGGTTCTTTCTCGCCCTGTCCCACTCTGGCGGGAAAAATCCCACACTAGCGGCCTCTCCTTGGCGGGAAAATCCCGCCCCAGCGGCTGTGACAACCCGAGAGCACCCCCTAGTCGTAACACGGCGTACTCAACCCCGAAGGGGTCTAACACAAGCCTCTTAGCATTCATAACATTAAATGCACATAAATAGTGCGGGATTTAAAACTTTTCTTTAATAAATCTAACATCAAAAGATATTTATAAAGAAGCGGAATACTAAGTCTCACGTGGGCATCCTGGACAAACTTTAAGAAGATAGGGTCACGACCCTTTACAATCGAAGTCTTAACAAAGTCTTAAACATAAAATCGTTGTCGTTGACATATGAGGACATACCAAAAGAGGTCTTGAGAGAACTCTAATTCCAAGCTTCCCTAGAGAAATCAATCACATGCCGGAATCTACAGTAGGAGTAAAAATAAGAAAAATATGGGTTAGCACACAAAAATGTACTAAGTGTGATGACCATGCAAAAACATGCTTTAAAAAGGGGCATTTTGTTGAAAGTCATGCTTTATGCCATTTTTATAAAACTTGATGAACATTGATATAAGAGGCATAATATAAGTCATAACCAATATACAAAATCACATAATTCAGATTGGAGTAAAATCACATATAACCCCTTACCTTCACGTTGAGCCTCCACCTCAAGTAACTCTCAAGCTTTTCCTTGTGCAATGTATGGGTAGCGTCCCGTACCACCACCAACACTAAGGCACCACCTTAAGGTCACCTAAAAGTGAACTTACCATTCATCCTTTCCACCTTTACACAATAAAGCATTTAAGAGACATAAACATTATATGAATCACATCATCACATTAAGACCAACATCTAAGACAACTTTAAGTCATACTTGTGCAATGTGCAAGTAGCATCTCATACTACTACTCACTAAGTACTCCTTTGAAGTCACCATAGACAAGGCACATTCATATAGAATAGACATGACAAGGAAGTAACTCATAATACAATCCAAGTATAGCATGCATCTTTACATTCAAGAATTTAAGCCAACATTCTTCATTAGATTCATTTAGGACACATTCATGCACTTAGAGGACTTTCATACATTAAGTTTGGAAATCCAATATGCATTTTCAAACATAGAACATAAGCTATAGTCACAATACACTCATAACATAGTAATATACATACCTTCGAAACCTCTAAGAAGACTTGTGCAATGTATGGTTGGCATCCTACAATACCAACCTTACTAAGCATTCCATGAAGCCACATATTCATTCCCATAATCTTCAAGCTTACCATAATCAATAGTCATAAATGAGGAATCATACAAGTACACGAACTAAGCATAAGGAAAGTCATCTATTCATATCTTATCATACCATAAGGAAACCATTCCACAACATCCTAATAAGTCTCCTTGTGCAATGTAAACTTGAAGTCCCATACCCTCATTTTTCCCAAGTAAAACCATTAAGAAGTCACAGTATAGTTCCTATCATATTCATTATCTTATTGTTATTAGGGAATATTAGCCATAACTGACATAGACCATGTGAGCTACATGGTATCCGATGTAATATAACCCCACACCGAAAGAAGGTGTTCTTACTTTCCGAAGGTAGAACTAATCATATTTAGCTTCTAAGTGGATCCACTAGCTAAGTCCTATGGTTGGCACATAGTTATGGGATAGGGAAATTGCTACTAGCAACCCAACCTATTGCATTAGCGGAGGAGCTTACATGTCATGAGTTTACTATAGATGACCCAACCTATTGTATTAGCAGAGGGGCCTTTTCCTCATTGTCCATATCCACTCGGTACTAAGCATTATTTCCCAATTATACATAATTAGTATGGAATTGTATGTACATGTGTGAAGGCATACTTTACCCTTCGTTCAATACAACTCAGTAAATAGCTCATAGATTCATTTAAGTGAGAACGACCTTTCACCTTAGAATCAACATTAGTATGTGAGAATAATTATCACACCAAGATCATGTGTTCTCATGAGGATGGACTTTCAATCAACACAATAGAATCAAAATGGTTATGTACATTTCATGCATAATAATGTGTAAAGGTGCATATGAGAACTATACTTTCAAGTAACGCCATTGATACATCATGATCATGTTTATGCATGGAGTGTGTGTGTGTAATTGTCATTGCAATGACACAATCAACAACATTATAGTCATCCTTGACCATTCATACAATATCAAGTGTAGGGGTAACAAATGAATAGCCTTTTCAACAATACCACAATATACTCAATAGTCATAGGACCTTCAACTTCTAAGTAAAACATGAGTTCACACACAATCTTGCCAACATGCACAAACCTTCACAGTATGCCCATCAAGGGTTATGGATCAACTCATCCCAACATATAGCAATAGAACAATAGATAAGGGAATACCATGATCCGACATCTCATCAATACATTATTCACATCATGATTGGCACTTTATACTTCAAGAATTCATCAACATGCACGTAATATCATGATCTAGTCAATTCATGTTTAAAAGCATTACCCTAAACCAATTCGAGTCCATGTGATCTAATCTAAGGCATTACATTGAGAATTCATCATTCTATGGGGATCACATTAACCCTCAATTTTCCTCTTTCATAACATAACCCTAGAATCTTAGGTTAATCAAGAATACATGTAGAATTATACTAACATCAAGTAGCTACATCATATTTAAACACCTCCACCTTTCAAGTGCATCAACATCTCTAACACAATTCTACTACAACAATTCACCATAATAAGGAATATACGATGATACAAGTCAACAATCTAAATCAATCTAGGTATAACTCCATCAACATTCATTCATAATCAATGAACCACTTCATAAGGCACAATTTAGGATTTGAGAGAAATCATAGATTCATAGAGCATTTTCATCTTAAATCATCAATTTAATCATAGTTTATCATTTGAAAACATTTGATGTTAGAACACATGAGGTTGAGTAAAACTTAGGGTTTTGTGTAACTTGAAAACTTTGAAACTTCTTTGAAATTGACGCTAGGGTGAAATATAACCCTAGATGAAGGATCACCATACCTTTTTCTAAGATTTCCACACAAAATTTAATGAAGAAATCTTTGAATCCAAACCCTAGCTCCCACTTCTTCTTCTTCCTTGAGTTAGAGAGAGAAATATTGAGAGAGGAAGAACTTTGGGGTTTTTGATTTGGGTGTTTTGAATAAAGGAGTAAAAATGAAGTGTTTTACGACTTGAAACTATTTATATTTATGATATAAACCATTTAAAATCAACCCCACATAGTAAAACAAAAAAAATAAAATTACTTATAAACCCCTCACTTGGGCAGCCCCGTCAGGGACCAAGTCCACGTCTACGGACCGTGAAAGGGGACCATTGCCCGTGAAGGTGCCCATGGTCCTCTTGGGAACTGTCTCCATTTTTCCTTGCCAAGCCCCAAGATGCTAAGGCATCTTCATGGACCACTTCATGGTCCGTGGTCAAGGCCACTGGCCGTGAAAGTGGCCGTGGTCTTGGGGGCAGTAGCTTGGCCTCAAGGCCATGCTTCCCAATTGCCCAAGTGATCTTCACGGACCACTTCACGGTCCGTGGTCAAAACCACTGGCCGTGAAAGTGGCCATGATCATGAGGCAGTGCTTGGCCAAGGTTGGGCAGCCTTGGCCTTTTGCTTAGGCCTTGCCCCCTTGGCTTTGCACTTGCCCTTCCAACCCGTAACCAACATTAAGAAGGTCTTTCAACTACGGAGTCTATCACGTACCTTGACGTTGACTCACTAACCTCCATCAAACAAGGCTCGGGACAACATTACACAACATGAAACCTCATTACAAACTCAACACAAAGT
>JAJONQ010034213.1:0-31206 GCA_036250385.1 Solanum microdontum | reverse complement strand
AAAGAGATATCAAGATTAAGACACTTAGCAAAAGAATATTATAATAAAATCTTTAAAATGGATTCCTCACCTACCAAAAATGGTACACCTACCAAAAAAGTCATCAATTCCTCACCTACCACACTACAAAAAATCTCTTAGTACATCATGAATTTATCACCTACCAATAAAATGAATTCCGCACCGAAAAATAATTTATCACCTACCAATAAAATGAATTCCGCACCGAAAAATGGTAAATTACTCATGCAATGATCAATTGTGCACTCAAGGTTTCAAATTGTTACTATCATCAAGAGTACTCAAGCTCACAATACTTGCTTCAAATGCATGTTCAAGCTCAACAAAGGTATTCAAATTCCCTCACAACAAAGATAATTCCATAGTCACACAAAATTTCTCAACAATTTAAGGTTCTAGAATCACATACGACTCTCACACTCATAAAGATGAACACATGCATGACTTCACCCATAAGCGTGCCTTTATTTTCCAAATCAACATTCATTTCAGCTCACTCAAGATCACAAATTAAGGTCTTTTCAATGCTTGTAACGGGGCTGAGTGTAAAGGTATAGTCATTTAGGCTTCGTGGTTTCTACCTTCATGAAATATGGTTTGAACATCACTTTCCTCCTTTTCTTTAACATTTCAAACATGCTCATAATCCACCCTATTATTTAAATTCATATGATCCACCTGATACCGCATTTATTTTGCAATTTTCACTACTCTATTTCACAACTTTTTCATTCTTCTTTTTTTATTTATTCTTTTTCATTCCTTTTCTCTTTTTCTCATTTTTTTACATGGAGGGGTTCCATCATTTTCAAATCAATCTATACACAAGGGGGAATTTTTCACACTTCTTGACTTTACTTCTCTTTTCACCACACCCCCAACTTAGGCTTTTGGCGTCAGTTGGCTATTCAAACAAACAATACCTCACGAAAGTTGTGGGTGGATAAATAAAGAGAGGTCACAATTGCTCAAGTTTCTTTCGAGAAAAAGGGGTAAGGATAAAAAAGGGGCCAATCAAGGTTCACACTTCTCACAAGGTTGGCGACAAAGAGGTATGTAGTCAAATAGGCTCACTATACAACTGTTTGCCTAAGATCATGTATATTGCTTGCATCACTCAGTCAATTGGACCAACGAGGCAAATTCTAGGTGTCATCATGCACAATGTTCAAGGTAATCTTACCACACAAGGCATTGATACAATTATCAAACAAGACTCCACACTTTCTAGCTAGTGTGCAATGTTCATCACAAGAGACTCATTCAACAACCGACTAGTCACAACGAGATGTTAAAATTTCACATATTGCCTACGTAACTTCATTTGCCTCATCTTAGCCGCACATTCATTTTGTTCAATTAGGAAAACTATCCAATTCATCGGTACTGATCACAACCGACACTCAAATTTGCACAAAAACAGCCACAATCATACACAAAAGAGGTGGTAAAATTTTAAAATTTGGTTGAAAACCATTTTCAATCAAAACAATGGGACACAAGCTAAAAACATCCACATCACAATTCAACAACCAAGATATATATCAAAACCAATAAGCTCAATATTTATAAAAAAGCCACAAGAGGTAGGAGTTAAAATACCTCACCCCAGCCAATGAAATAAGCAGTTGTCCTCAAATGTAACTAAAATAAAAACAGTGTATAAAAAGTAACAGAGAGGGAGGGGAAAAGTCATCCTGCCAGGCTAAGCCTGGGGTGAAGTCTGCATGTCCGTCACTCCATATGTCTAGGTATCAGTGCCTGGTGTCTCATCAACCTTGGCTCCACTGGAGCCCACTATGGATACATCACTCAAAGACGCCTGAACTACTGAATCTACCATGGCCTCCTCTAAGTCAGTCAGACCCTCAAAAATAGTCTCCTCCTGAACACCAAGCTACTCCTCATCAGTCTCGGCCTTGGACTCAGCAGTAGCAACATCAGCCCTAATCTCATCTCCGGTAGAGGCTGGAGGCACATCAGCATGAGCTGGAAAATCTGCACTCTAGTCATCTGGGATCTCCACTGTCCTAAATAGCGAAGTAAAGACTGTGGATTTTAGACGGTCCACATCCTTTATTAGTCCAATAATATCGACCTTCAAGGTCGTCACCTCCTCAGTAGCACCCTGGCCTCTCTCACAAACATTTACTCTTGATGTGAGGGCATTAATAGAAGCCTTGAGAGGTGTGAATGCAGCAGTAATAGCTCTCTCAATCATCCTAGGAACCTCGGCCTCTAGCCGGGAAGCGCACACATTAGGAAAATGGGCTAGGTTCCCCATATTGAGAAGCAAGGCTTGGGTGATCGAAGGCCGGGAGGAAGAAGTACCAGAAGCATATCTAAGGGGCAAGGGAGCAGCATAAGCACCAGGAGTATCGGAAGGAGCGAAGATAGAAGTACCTGAAGGCCCATTAGCCAGAGTAGGAAAGACTGCCTGAGCAAGTAGTTTATTAATGTCAACCTACGGGGATATGTCCACCGGAGCTGGTCTCCTCCTATAAGCCTTGTCCCATGTGTACTCGGCCTCCATATGACGAATATCGATAGAAAAGGTGGTTGTAATCTCAATATCCCTCTTCTCATCTCGAGGAACACTGGACCGACGACATAATTCGGTGATCAACACTGAAATTAAAAGTGAGGTTTGTCTCTATTTCACCCTCAGGGCCATCTCCTTTTCAATGATCATGCCTAAATTTAGTCGCTTCCTGGCTATGATAAATCCAGGGCAGACCACTTTTGGGTGGTGGAGAACTGACTCATTCTGTGAAGGCATAATCGTGTTGTTAATGAATCCAAACCAATATCTAGCAGCTACATTAAGGTCCTTCTTCTGTATAGGCACTCCGGCCTCAATCCACCTCGGGGTGGTGTGAGAAATCAAGGGGGCTAGCCAACCTTTGAGGTCATCCAAAGTCTTTAATGTGATCATACTCTGGTATTCATGGATGAAGTATGTAGCCCTCTCAAACACAACATTGATATCATCAGTCCTGTATCTAACTTTCCTCCCTCCGACCATCACAATGTCCACCGGCTTGAAGGCGCTAGCCTTTTTCTTCCCCTGAGGCACCAGGTCACTGTAAGAAACATAGAACTCCCGGACCCATGTAGGAATGTATGGGCCACGGGGCCTGGTGAAGACCTCAAATTTGTGGAACCTGAGAGTGTCCCACACAGCTGGATGTTTGTCAACCACAGCATTTGTGGATTGTCTCTTCTCCTAAAAAATGGTCATTAATCCCTTGGCCTTTAACCGATTGAGTGACCAGGGAGGAGGACCCAGAACTGGTGACGCTGGAAACATCGTCTGTGCCAGAGAAGGCACTGAAGCTGAAGTTGGATGGTTCGACTCTGAAATCCTACACGGATCATGACGAGCTTTGGAGCGTTACTCCACTTGCGGGGCCTATAATAATTGATCGTCCTTAGGCTCAGAGAATGAAGCCTAAGAATCAAAAGACTCTCCCCCACACATGAGTTGTACTCCGGTGTCTCAGTTATGAGCGCCTTGCCCTTTCCCTTTCCTCCCTTAGGATTTAGTTTCTTTACGTTGGCAGTAGAAGTAGCTACTTCCTCATTTACGGTGATTTCACATGCCCTCTTTCGGGGCGTCATGCGACTACTAGTCAAGTTAGTTCTAGCCATATCTGCAAAACAACGGAGAAACAGTTAGAAAAAATTCCAAAAATAATTGCAGAAAAATGTTGAAGAAAGGCTCGCCGAACCTATCGGCGAGTTGCCGAGTTGCTTTGGCGAGCCAGATCAGACTTGCCAAAAGTACCAGCACAAAAAATTTCAAAACTCTAGATAGATCAATGATGTCCAGGGCCAATCGGTGGATCACCGACACCAATCGGTGAACTAGAAGTAGCTCGCCGAAAGTTACAGTGTATTTTAGGGATTAGGGGCGCAAAAAGCCTATTAAGATGGACTTTCGGCGAGCACATAAATATCACCAAAAGTTATAGACCATATTATCAACAATTTAAGAAATTAAAGGTGATCTAGGGGGACTTTTGTGAACTGTCGAATGGTTCGGCGAGCTCGACTCAACTCGCCAAACGGCCCAACGTACTAGTTTTCAACCCCTAACTTCAAAATCATGCCCGCAGCCCCCAAATTCAAAATTAAACACCTAAAATATTAAATTAAGGTTATACCTATACTACATGTGCCCTCGGGGTACTCAAACTTCCCCTAATTTGGCCAAAATTGACCATTTGATGTCTTCTACCCTTAAGAATGACGTCAAACACTCCATCATTGGGCAAACAATGTCATTTAGCACAATCCGGGGTTACTCAGACTTCACCCTACTAAACCCAACAAAATTTTACCGCAACCCAACAATTATGACTCAATTTTAACAAGCAAGGACATGAGATCGATCTAATACGCAACATTACGCACTAAATCAACTCTTTAGGATTAATTTGTCAATCAAGCACGATAAAATAAACTACCCAATAGCAATCAACAACACATTACTGATTTGCATTCAAGTTTAACCACATATAGAGTTTGGGGTTTGGAAAACCAACGTTAATGCCAATTTTTTTATTTGTAAAGTTAGGCGGCAAAGTTCCATAATCCGAGCAATTATTTTACAAGATACAAGAGTAAAAACAAGGAAAATATGAAAGATCTAAACTGGGAGGCGAGAGTACGGGGGTTAAAAATGGGAGAAGATGAAGGATTTTGAAATTTTAAACTCTTTGGCCTTTAAAACATTTAAGTTCGCACTCCCTTCGGCGGAGTAAGTCGTTCTCACCCAACCACTCGGTGATGCACCGAGGTTTAAAAGAATCCGAGTAATTTGGAGGTTCAAACGGCGAAGAAAGTCGGGCTAATTGACCTATTCTGTGAGTCGTCGAGTTTTACAGAGTTCTCCTTCAAGCAATGTGGTTCCAACGATGGTCCAAGTCAGGGATCGCTAACCTGTTCAGTGTGTCACCAACTGGACTTTGGCTCGCAGAACAACCAATATTCCAAGAATATTCACTTTTCAACCTGCATAATCAACACCCATTATTCACAAACCAACATTATAATATTAATTAATTGGGTTGACTCCCAAGAAGCACATTATTTAACATCATGGCACGATGAAAATACCAATTTACGATTCATTTTTGGTGTTTCCAACTGCTTAATAGAGACTGAGTGAGAATTCACCGTCTGATTGGGAGTTAATACATCCTCTTTCATCTCTTTCGACACTTTGTCTAACCCTTCAACTTTTTTGAGAATGTGTGAGAGCTTATCTCCTGTATGACCACCTTCTGATTACTTGGGCTTTTGATGCTCATGGGGAGGGACGTACCTATCCTTATCCCCCTCTGTCTCATTCCAATTAGTGTTACAAGCGTGTTCTAAATGGTTATTGGAATAAAAATTATCGGAAACATACAAAAAAATCTAAAGGGGTAACAACAAATGTAAGATGGGGGTTTGGATTTGCAACGAACAACAACACAACAATTAAAACAATGGAAAAATATAATTTAGAAAGGAATTCTTGAGATTTTATCGATTATAGGCTAATTATGCTATATGGGTAATTGAAATCTAACAATGATTTTCTGAAACATTGTGGGTAGGCTGGACTTTAAGTGTAATAGCTTTCTCTCGAACAACTATTACGGTTCAGGTGATTTCTTTCGAACATCAACAAGTTTAACAAGATAATCAGCCCACAAACTTAATATATCCACTCTCTCGAGCTAGATGGGTAAAATTGGATTTAAGATTCACTCTCTTGAACTGAACCCATATTGATCCAATACCCACAAATCATTAATCAAAAGCTTTGGTCCCGAAACCTCTTTCTCAAGCAAGCTAAGAACTCAAAATTAGAATTGAATTTGCCACTACAATTCATGGATTAAAACTCAGTTAATGATTAAACCCACATTAAAACAACAATTTCATCATCAAATAACAATAGCCATACGATAATTAGAAATAAACACATGATCACACCCGAAGAATTGAGATTTTAGCTACACATCATAAATACAGAGAAACGGTTACCAAATGCATTAGCCATGATCTGGGTAAGAGTCTCCAAGCCTTTACAATGCTTTCCAAAGATTAAATTAAAAGACCCACTTTCAAATCATCCAAAAATCTACAATTAGAACTCAAAAATTAAGAGAAAACTCTAGGTCTATAATGGGAACTATAATATCTGGGAGAGAACTCCTCAAAATTCCATTTAAAATCCAATTTATAGTTTCCCAAAATTTAGCCTAAAATTCCATTCGGCGGATTAAGTCGCGCCTCACCGAGTGGACCGGCGATCTGTTGAATGTCCTCTTCCATCGCCATTTTGCATTGGCCTTCAGCATCTTAGGTCCTATAACTTTAGGTAGCGAAACCGATCGACAATTTGGTGACTGCCATTTCTATCACCAACTAGGTTCTTCCCTAGGGTTGTCATGCTGTAACTTTTGGCGAGTTAAGGAGCCACTCGGCGGTATGCCAAGTGGACATGGCGATCTCCAGTATTGGAGCCAACAACCTATAAAATTGTAGTCCTCTGAAAGCAAGGAGACATCATTTGAAAGCTGACGAGCTGATGGAATGATCTCAACAGACTCTTGTTGAGGATCCTAAGAACCTGTATCTGTATCATTAAAAGATTCAGGTCGAATGACAACAGTACATTGAATATACGAGTATGTAATATAGCTGAATAATAAATAACTAAAAGGAAGGAATAAAATAGATAACAATGTACTCAAGTTGAATGTAAAGAAAGAAAGGAGCGAAATCATTTAAAGCATTACAAAATAATTTCACATCTCTGAACTCAATATAAGAAGTGATATATAAAATTACACTTTAACTATATTGGTAGATTCTCTAACCGACAACCATCATTATGAGCTACGTGATGATACATCATCTCACCCACGCTGTGAAACTCTCCTATAACTTTTTCGGATATAGGACAACTAAACTAAGTGGATCCACTAAGCTATGTATAAAAAACAGTAAACAATCATCTAAAAAGTATGACCCTTTACCGATATTGGCATGCATGGTTTATGAGGACTTTGAGTTGTCTGAACTCTTCCCTATATCGGTGCTTAATACTACTCCCAATAATATATACTCATGCTCATATGTTTAAAAATTTAACTCTTCATCTCGTTTGAGATAATTGGTAAAACTACCCTCTTCAAAGAGATAACTGCTCTTGAAATATCTTTTGAACTCATAACTCATTCAGAAATCTCAGTTTCTCTTTTATCAATGTAAAAATTGATACCTCTAGGAATACATAGTCCCCTTATACTCTTATTCAATTCATACTTGAAAACAATTTCTCAAAAGCATATCAAAATCATATTTTAATATGATCATTGATGACTCGGGAGGTCATACTGCATAAACATTTATAGTATATCCTGATACCATACTACTCATACATTGATGGCATACTCGATATTCATACTAATCATGTTTTATGAACTCTTTTTTGAAAACTCATATTTACTTTCTCAAAACTCAATTCAAGGACTCAAGGACTCAAGAACTCGAAACTTAGAACTCAACGATACTACTCATCTCAAAAATACTCAATTCATAGGGTTCATGCTGAAATATAGACATGAACGAATTAACTCAAGAATCTTAATGCATAACATATAGTAATTCAATAATTAGGAATAGAATTTCAAAAAGAATCTGGAACTCAAGAACTCAAAATTAACTCATCTTAATAATACTCAAATTTAGGGATAAAATCCTAGATTACTCTTTTATTGATTTGAAAGTAGATGCAGGGCGTGAGGAAGAACTAGTCCAACACTATGATAGCCTTACATACATGAAAGAACAAGGTTCTTAAATAATCTTAAATAATCTTAAAGAAGAACATGTTTAGAAGCCTTACAACCCTAGCTTGAAGGTAAACAATCAATAAAACCTTTCTTTAGATTCTTGAAATCTCTATGGCCAATATTTATGATTTTCATTAGTGATTCAAAATTGTATGGAGGAATTTGAGTTCGAGAGAATGTAATTCTTGGATAAGAACTTACCTTGTAGAAGAATCTTGAAAAAGATGGAAAGAATCTTGAATGGAGTCTACTACTTTGATTTTTCCTTAGGGTTTGAGATAGAAGAGAATGATGGATTAAGAGATGAAAATCTGATTTTTTTGGATCTTTAATTCGTCAAGAAATTCATTTAGGGTTTTCTTAGAGGTAAAAAGGAGAAAAACGACCCTTTTTAATGTTTTCTCGTCGGCTAGTTCGTCACAACACAGTATCAAGTTACTAAAATGGTCATCACTTTTTACTTAGCACTTAGATTTACACAAAATAGGTGGCGTTGGAAAGAGGATTCAAATACCTTTAATTTGATAGGTTATGGTCCACCTAACCTTTTATATTCTAAGAGATATGGTTGTTTTAAGTTGACCTAAGTAAAATCTTACGTCAAAACTTAATCGGTAAGGAAACTTTCAACTCAACTTTGCGTCAGGAGTTTCTAGTGACCTAATTGATATCCAAAATCATTCTCAGACTTAAGAATTTAACTTTACACATATGGACAATTTAAGATTCACCCAATATGACCCTACAAGTAAATGAAGAATGATTCGAGTCTTGACTTAATATTTTTTGGGGTGTTACAATACATCCCCCTTGGGATCATTCGTCCACGAACGATGGGTGGCCTGAGAATGGAAAGCAGTTACTCTTAATATATTCAAGTCTAATTCAGAATCACAAATTACTTAACATAGGGTGATCATTCTGATCTAAATCACAAGATTTCGGTTCTATACCTCTGTAGAAAATCTCATCCCAACAACACTACTCATTATTGCTACATTCAGCTAACCTTGACCTCATATCACGAAACACCTAATGTATCACGCATTGTACACATATTAAAAACATCAAATTAAATCTTAGAATGATAAACACTCAATAGACCCCTACTAACCCTCTTTCTAAGAACTTCTCATCCTCTCATCATCTCTACCAACTGAACTTTCATGAATTACAACCAGAAATCTGACTTAGTACTCATTGAAAAAAATAATTTATCTCCATCTTCCTCTACATTCATAACCTTCGATGGAATAAACACACCATCACTATCACAATAAGAAATAGAAATCTCCTCCTCCATCATCACAAAACTACTATCAACAACACCACTCTCCAAAACTAAAAAGGATTACTGAAAGGACTTTAGGGTGAAAGCTCATAAGCACGATTCATTCGAGAATTGTGATATAAGAATATGTATGACATAACATTATGTTGCTAGCCATTGAGTGTAATTCATGGATTGCGAGACTCAACGTACTATGAGACATGAGTTCTTATATGAATAAGTTCATATCCTGAGGATGATATTCATAACTTTATGGAGTAAGATTGAAATAAATGGGCTAAAGGCTTTGTCCCTCATTTTGGTAACTGAGCTTAGATGTGAATCTCTCTGAAGTGTATGAACATAGGTCATGAACACAATTATGATATAACAAACATCATCATGCTGTTGAAATGACTGAACTTTGAGGAATACACTAGAGTATGAATGGATTGATTTACATCTACAACTCTTTCGGAAGACATTACTAACTCATTCTCAACACTTGACTTGATTTCTCATCTTATCATCTCCCTCTTAAGTCTAAAACTGACACTTGAAGACAATGAACCTATTCCCTCATCTGTAAACTGGTCTACATTCCCCTCAATACTCGGAAAGGCATATCTCATGGCTATGGAACTCTCCATAAATAGGTACTAAGATTCCTTCTAGGACCTCTTTCTAAGATGCTTCTATTAACCTATTATCATTGGCTTATAAGGCCGCTTCATTTAACTCTTTAAGGGAAAAATAATGCTTACCTTAGACTATTCCACATTGACTGGTCAAATATACTATTTAGGAACACATGGAAAATCATTAACTTAATTAGAACCTCGTCTGATTAAGTACAATCTCGGTACACCTCTTAATGCTTCTTCTTACTCTCACGACATAGCCACACTGCATTGCCCTTATCTAAAAGTTAGAATCTCTCACTTGTACCACTCATCTTCATTGCAGCTAACATCTCAATTCTTCACCTACTCTATGTCAAGTCTACCAGATCAGATCTCAAGGCTAACATCATTACCATCATTTAGCCATTTCTTTTATCACGACGCTCATCTAAAATTCAAGCTTAATGTTTATTACTAAACCCATATATTAATATGATTGCTCGCTTAATATAACAACTTACAACTACTAGATAAAATTAAGAAACACTCACCCACTAAAACCTCATGACAAGTAGTCAATCTTTATCTCTCAGTCTATATCCTTACATATTACTGCCACATTTCACTTCACAACTTAAGCACTATTTATTCATTCACTATACATCATTGGCTAGTTAGTTCTATAACACTTTGAATATTATGGGCTCTCCCTCAAAAATCATAAACCTAGCTTAGATCTATCACCTTATGAATACTCCTGCTTTTTTACACAGCACCTACACTTGGTCTGTAACAACACAATGACACGTCATAATAACCTCATTTCTAGTTAAAGTATACTCTAACTCATCCTAACTAGTAACCCTTACTCTATCTCCTATCTTGAAATCTACACAAATTCATCACTTCTTAGTCTACTCATAAGGAAAAACTCCTCATTAATAACCTACTTGGTGCATGACTATATTAACATAGCTTGCCTCATCACTATCTTTCTTTAGTAGATCATTGAACCTCTGCATGCATTCTTCTAACTTTGGGCACTCTTACTACTACTTCTTATATTAACATAACTCATACTATTTTTAAGGGTGAAAATACTACCCAAGCTCCAGAACACACTTTCGTATAAGGGTCTTAACTGAAATAAGATTTAGAGAAAAGAGTTTGGGAATACATCTCACTTTTGGCTCGAACGCACGATTCATATGAATAAGAGTGTATTCTTTTGAATCTGAATACTTAAGCTCACTCATGGGATTCTCTTAAGCCACTCTACATTGTCATGATTTCATTAAGACTTTTGTTGAGAGTAACTCATCAATTTGGAACTGACTTTTCATTTCAACTACCTTGAGTATGAGGGGTAGTCTAATGAATCTGAGAAATACACGAGTTTGAATAACTTCGTTATGATACTTCTCTACTGTGCGATTTAGAGTACGAAAGAAGGGAAATTTTTCCTAAATGTCTGTAGTCCCTCATTTATAGAAGTGGGGCCCTAAAAACCATAAATAAGATCCTACTTGACACGATTTTATAGACACCCTAGGACACTTGAACTTTGTGCTCTGATACAAAGTTTGTCATGACCCGAGCCTACACCATGGACGTGGCCGGCACTTGAGAACCATTTATGGTCCTCAAGTGAACCCTAACCCACATTGACTACAAGCAGAAGACTAACTCAACCAAACATAAGCATCAAATTGAAACAAACATTTAAAAATAATTTACTGAATGTCAAAACATTGTTGAATAAACTGAGTATTAAATATTAGTTTTAAATAAAACATCTCAAACTGAAAAACTCTCAAAACTGTCTATCTATGAAGCCTCTACCATATATAGATGAGTGTGGAGACAAGACTCACAACTACTCAAAATGTTACTAATACAAACAACTCATAAAGCTGGAGTCCTCTTGAAGCAAGGAGACCTCATTTGAAAGTTGATGAGCGGATGAAGTGATCTCAACAAACTCTTGTTGAGGATCCTAAGAATATGTATCTGAATCATTAAAAGATGTAGGTCGAATGACGATAGTACATTGAATGTACGAGTATGTAATATGGCTGACTAATAAATAACTGAAAGAAAGGAGCCGAATAGATAATAATGTACTCAAGCTAACTGTAAAGAAATAAATGAGTGAAATCATTTAAAGCTTTAAAAAGTAGTTTCTCATATCTGAACTCAATATAATAAGTGATATATAAAATTACACTTTAACTCTATTTGGAGATTCTCGAACAAACATCCGTCACTATAAGCTACGTGACGATACAACGTCTCGCCCACGCTGCCAAAATTATCGTATAGCTTGCCGGGATATAGGACACCTCAACTAAGTGGATCCACTAAGCTATGTTTAAAAAGCAAAAAGGAATCACCTAAAAAGTCTGACCCTTTACACATGTTAGCTTACATGGTTTATGAGGACTTTGACTTGATTGAAATTGTCCCCATATTAGTGCTCAATACTACTCCCAATAATATATACTCATGCTCATATGTTTAAAAACATAACTTTTCCTTTGGTTTGATATAATTGCTCAAACTACCCTCTTAAAAGAGGTAGCAGCTCTTGAAATATCTTTTGAACGAATAACTCATTTAGAAATCTCATTTTCTCTTTTATCAATGTAAAAATTGATACCTCTGAGAATACATAGGCCCCTTATACTCTTACTCAATTCATACTTGGAAACAATTTCTCATAAACAATTCAAAATCATATTTTAATATGATCATTGATGACTCGTGAAGTGATACTTCATAAACATTGATGGTGTATCTAGATACCATACTGCTAATACATTTATGGCATACTCTATTGTCATACTAATCATATTTTGGGAACTCTTTTCTCAAAACTCATCTTTACTTTCTCAAAACTTAGTTTAAGAACTCAAGGACTCAAGAACACAGAACTCAGAACTCAACGATACTACTAATCTCAATGATACTCAATTCATAGGGCTTATGCTGAAGTATAGACATGAATGAATCAACTCAAGAATATTAATGCATAACATATAGTATTTCAATAATTAGGAATATAATTTCAAAAATAATCTGGACCTCAAGAACTCAAAATTAACTCATCTCAAGAATACTCAAATCTAGGGATATAATCTTGGAATACTTTTTTACTTATTTAAAAGTAGATGTAGGGCATGAGGATGAACTAGTCCAACACTATGATAGTCTTACATACCTTGAATAAAAAGGTTCTTGAAGAATCGTAAAGCATCTTGAAGAAGAACTTGATTAGAAGCCTTGAAACCCTAGCTTGAAGGTAAACAATAAAGAAACCATTTCACAAGATTCTTGAATTAGTTTCTTGAAATCTCTATGGCTAAGATTTATGATTTTCATTAGTGATTCATATTTGTATGGAGGAATTTGAGTTGGAAAGAATGAATTCTTTGAGAAAAACTTACCTTAAAAGAAGAATCTTGAAAAAGATGGAAAGAATCTTGAATGGAGTCTTCTACTTTGATTTTTCCTTAGGGTTTTGCCTTGGGGTTTGAGAGAGAGGTGAACGATGGATTAAGAGATGAAAATCTGATTGTTTTGGTTCTTTAATTAGTCAAGAAATTTTTTTAGGGTTTTCTTAGAGGTTAAAAGACAAAATGGGCCCTTTTTAATGATTTCCCGTCAGCTAATTCGTCACAGCACTGTATCATGTTACTAAAATGGTCATAAATTTTTACTCAAAACATGGATTGACGCGATATTTGTGGAGTTGGAAAAGGGATTCAATTACCTTTAATTTGATAGGTTATGGGCCATGTAACTCTTTATGTTCTAAGAGATATGGTCTTTGTAAGTTGACCTAAGTAAAATCTTATGTCAAAACTTAATCGGTAAGGAAACTTTCAACTCAATATTCTGCTAGGAGTTTGTAGTGACCTTAATTGATATCAAGAATCATTCCCACACTAAAGAGAATTAGAAAGAACCTATCTTGGAAAGAGTAGTTTGGAAATTTTGGCAAGTTATGCTAAGTATAAGTTTTGGCTCAACTTCAAACGACCATAAACTTCAGCACATGATGAGTTAGGTGGGCTACAAGATATCAAATGAAAGGTCTTTGAATTGCCTTTCCAACGCTACCAATTTTCCTTAATTTTTGAGTTTGTATGAGAGAGATATGCCTGTTTGAAGTCGGGCTATCCAGCTAAGGAAAGTTATCCAGATTTAAGAGGGGTATTTTGGCCTTTTCCTTACCATATCAAATTTTTTTTGTAATTAATTAGGGGTATAAACTGAGTTGGTTAAGTTTATGCAATTACAATTCACGCTAGGGTTTTTCGAAAAGAATTCAAGAAAAGAAAAGAGGAGAAAGGTTAAGATTCGTCAAGTTCTTAAGTATTTTGTTGCAGATTTTTCCAAGTGTTTTATCCCTAAGTGGTATGTGAGAGCGTTGGGTTAGTTCACCCACACGCCAATCATGATATAATTCAGCGAAATTACAATCTTGAAAGTAAAGGATTTGAGCTCTTGATGAGTTTTGTTGAAGTTTCCTTCATTATCTTGATTGTTGAGATTTTGATGTGTTCTTGAGATAATCGCATGAGTTTTAAGGTTGTTTTTTTAGTAGATTTTTGTATACTATTGTTGGATATTCGAATATAAGTGATTGGGAAAGAAACCACTCAATTCTAGATTAATTACGATCGAAAAACGAGGAAGAAAATACGTCTAATATTATGGGAAAAGGGTTGGGGCACCATGCCACTCAGCGCTCCCCAACCCATGTTCTGTAGTTAAGGCTCTGGCGCCCGGCGCTACTCAGTACGCCAAGGTCGCCAGGTCCTCTATCCTTTCCCACTTCTTTCTGTTTGAGTTCTCTCAAATGATACCTAAGTTTTCTAGTTGATTTCTACACTCTAAGGTACGTCTAAGAGTGAAGTTCATTTTATTCAAAAGATTATATGGGAACTAAATATTCCCAAAGAGTAGATGTTTTCACATTTAAACAAGAGAGGAAACACCAATTTCCAAGAGAACTTTTGAGCTAGTTTTTTAGTAATAATCTCAAACCACAGAAAGAGATATGTTTTTAAATAGATGAGCTAGTTACATTTTGGTATTTTCATATACAAACCAAGTTGTTGTTGCATTTTTCACTACACTGAGTTGTTATCTACATGTTTTAGTGCTTTCTTTATATTGAATTTATATTAGTGCTTTGTATTGAAATGAGTTGAGACCATGTAAGTTTCTTTAGTTCCCTTTCAAGATTATGTCTTGTTTAGATTTCCACTCACATGCTCGTACATTGAATGTACTGATGCCATTTGTCCTACATCGATTCATGATCCAGATACAATTAACAAGGATCAGCATCTAGGACTTCGTTGATCTAGTTGAGCATTTTAGAGTCATTTGGTGAGCCTTCTTCTTTTCTGGAGAATCCCTTTATTATTGCTTTATCATTTTTGTTGTTAGGATGATCGGGGATCTTGTACCAACATTCCTCATTATATTAGAGGCTTCATAGGCAGATAGTTATTAGTTCATTAGTCTTGTTCACTTCGGTTGTTTTGATTATAAGACTTGAGTTGCCTTATTGGTCAGTTGAATGTTTTATTTTATAACATGCTAGTTTATTTCATGAACTTATCTTTGTTTAGTAAGTCTTCCGATGAGAGTTAAGCTAGGCCAAGGGTCTGCTTGGGGCCAGTAATGGTTCTCGAGTGCCAATCCTACCCAAAGTGTAGGCTCGGGGTTTGACAAACTCGGTATCTGAGCACAGAGTTCAAGATTCCTAGAGAGTCTATGAAGTCGTTTCTATTGAGTCCTAGTTATCGGTGTATAATTAGTAGGCTGCGACATTTAGGAAATATCTCATTTCTTTCATAATCATTTCGTGTGATAGAGTTGATCTCTAAAAAGTTTCTTCTAATTAGTGGTTGCGCGTATCTTTCAGATCATGCCTTCACGAAGTGCTGTCAGAGGTCGTCCCGCTAAGAGGAACATTGATCAGGAACAAGGGGTACCTAATTCACCAGCAATGCATTCCTAAGGAGAGGTCACCAATGCTGAGTTCCGTGAAGCTATTCGGATGTTGAGTCAAGTTGTGACCAATCAAGTTGGACAAAGAAAATTGACAAGAAGTGGTTGATACTTCTAGGACCTGTGAGTTTTTAAGGATGAATCCTCCAAACTTCACTAGTTCAAGTGTCAATGAGGATCCGAAAAACATTGTAGAGGAACTGCAAAAAGTTTTTGAGGTTATGCATGTTGTTGTTGCTGATGCTGAGCTAGTGCAACTAGCTGTATACCAACGGAATAGTGTTGTTAGGATTTGGTTTGACCAATGGAAAAAGGGTAGAGCAGAGGGTGAACCGATTTTGAGTTGGGTTGTGTTCGAGAGTGCTTTCATGGGGCGGTTCTTTCCATGTGAACTTAGAGAAGCAAAGGTATGAGAATTCATCACTTTTAAGCAGGAATCTATGAGTGTTTGTGAGTACAATCTTAAGTTCACCAACTTTCCCGCTATGCTCTAGAGATGGTTGCTGACATCAGGAGCAAGATAAGTCTGTTTGTTGCTGGATTTTATCGTCTGTCCAGTAAGGAAGGCAAGGAAACTGTGTTGATAAGGGATATGGGCATAGCAAGGTTAATGATACACATACAATAGGTTGAGGAGGACAAACTAAGGGAAAGAGAAGAGTTTAGAAACAATAAGGCTAAGACATCAGGGAATGAGTCTGGGAAGGAAAAGAGTAATGCGAACCGGTCTTCTCTTCAACGTAAGCAAAAGGGACCTGCTCCATCATCTCCTAGTACACCTGCACCAAGTAACAAAGGTGAGTTCAACAATTAGAATTCACAAAATTTCAGAGCTTGACTTGCGCAGTCTTAAGCTAGTATGGCACAAGGAGGTAATGCGACTCGTACATGTGCTAAGTATGGTAGAACCCACTAAGGAGTGTGTCGTGATGGCTTCACTGGTTGCTTTAGTTGTGGTCAGAATGGTCATTTCATGAAAGAGTGCCTTAAGAAAAAACAAGGTAATGGTAATGGAGGCAATACAACCCAATTTTCTTCAGCTACTCCACTAGACAGAGTTGCATCTAGTAGAGCTACTTCAGGGGTAAAGGGAGGAGTGAACCGTATGTATGCTATTACTAGTCGCCAAGAGTAAGAGGATTCTCTAGATGTTATCACTGGTATGATCAAAGTCTTTAATTTTGATGTTTATACTTTGCTAGATCCAGGAGTGAATCTATCTTTTGTGACTCCTTATGTTGAGATGAATTCTGATGTTTTTCCTCAGGAACTTCTTGACCCCTTTAGTATTTCTACACCTATTTGTGAGTCTATTATAGCTGAGAGCGTCTATCGTGATTGTACCATTTCCATCAATCACAAGAGCACCATGGCTTATTTAGTTAAGTTATACATGGTAGATTTTGATGTCATTCTATGTATGGACTGGCTTCATACATGTTATACCTCAGTCAATTGTAGAACTCGAGTTGTTAAGTTCTAGTTTTCTAATGAGCCAGTTATAAAGTGGAGTAGTTGTTCAGCAGTGCCTAATGGTCGTTTCATTTCGTACCTTAAGGTGAGAAAGTTAGTTTCCAAGGGGTGTATCTAGCACTTAGTCCTAGTTAATTACTGTAGTGTTGAGAGACCTTATATTCAGCCAGTTCTAGTAGTAAAAGAGTTCATAGATGAGATTCACGGAATTCCTCCCGATAGAGAAATAGACTTCGGTATAGATATTTTTCCCGATACTCGTCCTATCTCTATCCCGCCATATAAAATGGCACCAGTAGAGTTGAAAGAGCTAAATGAGAAGTTGAAAGATCTTCTTGAGAAAGGTTTTATTCGACCAAGTGTCTGACGTTGGGGTGCTCTTGTCTTATTTGTGAGGAAGAAAGATGTTCTTTGAGAATGTGCATAGATTACTGTCACTTGAACAACATTACTATCAATAATAAGTATCCCCTTCCGAGAAGTCATTATCTCTTCGACCAACTTTAGGGTGCCATTTGTTTTTCTAAGATAAACCTCATATCAGTCTATCAAAGTTATATCCCTAAGACACCTTGTAGGACCCGCTATGGTCATTATGATTTCCTAGTTATATCCTTTGGTTTGACTAATGCTCCTGCAACATTCATGGACCTTATGAACAAAGTATTCAACCATTATTTAGATATGTTTGTTATCGTATTCATTGATGACATTCTAATCTCTTCGAGGAATGAGGAAGATTATTCTAGTCATCAGTTGTTAAAACTCTAAAGGATAGAGAGTTGTATGCTAAATTCTCTAAGTGTGAGTTTTGGCTTGATTTTGTGGAATTCTTAGGCCATATTCTTTCCAAAGATGGAATTAGAATTTCTACTCAGAAAAGAAAGGCAGTGCAGAATTGGCCTAGACCCACATCTCCAACTGATATTAGGAGTTTCTTGGGGTTGAGTGGATATTATAGAAGGTTTGTTGAGTGGTTCTCATATATTTAATCCCCATCGACTAAGTTGATTCAGAAAACAATTAATTTTCAATGGTCTGAAGCATGTGAGAAAAGCTTTCAGGAATTGAAAACTAGGTTGACTACTGCCCAGTATTGACCTTACCAGAATTTACACAAGGTTTTATGGTATATTGTGAAACGTCAAGAGTTGTACTGGGTTGTTGTTAATACATAATAACAAAGTTATAACATGTGCCTCCAAACTGCTTAAGGTTCACGAGAAGAATTACCCAACCAATGATCTAGAGTTGGCAGTTGTAGTGTTTGATTTGAAGATCTGGCATCACTATCTTTATTATGTTCATGTAGATGTGTTCACCGATGATAAGAGCCTTCAGTATGTGTTTAGTCAGAAAGACCTTAATCTCAGACAAATGAGGTGGTTAGAGTTTCTCAAGGATTATGATATGAGCATTCTATATCTCCAAGGTAAAGCTAATGTTGTTGCTAATGCTTTCAGTAGATTGTATACTAGTAGCACCGCCCATGTAGAGGCAGACAAGAAAGAGTTAGCAAAAGATGTGGATAGACTTGCATGATTTGGAATTTGACTTATGGATTCCAATAAATGAGGAGTAGTGGCGATGAATGGGGCTGAATCGTTACTAGTGTTTGAGGTAAAAAAGTAACAAGAAGTAACACCCCGTAGTTTAGTACGCCAACTAGGGCTAAGAGTGTGGGCAACAAGAGCTAAGGCAAAGGGGCAAGACCCAACGTAAAAGGGCGAGGCCCAAGGCTGCCCCAAATTGCAAGACACTGCCCCACTTCATGACCACCACCACGGTCAGCAATGAGGACCACGGCTCGTGTAGTGGCTAAGACAGTAGCTACCTTGAGCTACCTAAGAATGGATTACCTTCCTGAGCCACTTCACGGCCAGTGGTGAAGACCACGGCTCGTGGGAAGGCTTGTGAAGATGCCTTAGGGTGTTGGAGGCGAAGACACCATAACTTAGCCACTTCCAAAGTACGACGGGCGCAAGGCATAGGAGAAATCATAGGAGAGATGTCCTGGTTAGTTGTAATCAAATCTTCCCAGGCAAGTTGTTTGAAACATGAGGAAATCTTTGAAAACATATTCTGGAAAGGAAAAATACTTTCAAAAAGTTTGACATCACGAGACAAGTATATTTTTGAATATTTTGGATCAAAACATTGATAACAATGATAATTTGATGAAAAACCCAAATAATTACAAGGTGTCGATCGTGGCTCTAATTTATTCTTCAAGTATGGTTTGAGCCATGGATAACACAAGCACCCAAGAAATTTTAAGTGAGCATAATTTGGATTTGTACCAAATAACATTTGAAAGAGGTGATTGATTTTCCAAAAGGGAGGTAGGTAAGTGATTGATCAGGTAAGCTGCATATTGACAAGCAAAGGACCAAAGTGTCGGGGGAAGTGAGGCTTCATGGAGTAATGTTCTTGCCGTTTCAATAATATGTCTATGTCATCGTTCGGCAAAAGCAACTCGTTGAAGGGTGTATGGAGGAGCTAAAAGATGTTCAATACCTTCAGAGTTTAGGTATGGATCAATACTTTTATATTCTCCACCACCATTAGTATATAAAGAAAGAATTTTTGTATTGATATGACGTTCCATTAAACCTTGAAAGTTTTTGAAAAGTTCTTTTACCTCACTTTAATGTTTCAAGGTATAAAGCCAAATGTATTTGGTAAATTGGTTAACAAAAATGCAGTAGTATTGTTTTTATCAATTGATAACACTGGAGAAGGACCCCACAAATCACTAAAAATGGTTTGAAACAGTTTTGTACTTGACAATGTAAGTTGTTGAAAGGGATGCCGATGAGCTTTATTTGATGAACAAGAATTACAAACTAAAACTTTTTCTCGTGTGCAAGGCAGCGAGAATTTATTTAAAACAAAATTCAAAACTCTGGCATGTGGATGACCCAATCTACGATGCCAAGTGATCATGGAGGACGAATTGGAGGAGGTAGATGTGCTTGTGGGTAAGGCACCGAAGGTGAAGTTGGCCGCTCATAAAGACCGTCTCTACTCCGACCGTGGACCAAAGGAGTCCCTATGTTCAGGTCCTTTACACAAAAATGAAAAGGAAAAAAATCAACAGAGGTTAGATTATCTTGACAAATTTTAGAAACTAAAAGTAAGTTACAATTAATGGTAGGTGCACGTAGAGTATTAGAAAGCTTGAAAGCATTATTCGATACATGTAATTGAGTAGAACCAGTGTGAGTTATGGGCATTTTATTACCATCACCCATGGAGACATGCTCCATGCCATTGTATGCCTGCAAGTTGTGAGGTTCAACAGTGATATGATGAGATGCTCCAGAGTCGATAATCCAAGAATATGTTGGTGCCTGCAATCCTGAAACATAGTTGACCTTTGCCTCAAAATGATTGTGAGATTTTGATCTACACACACTTTCAACATGACCTCGTTTGTTGCACAATTGGCAGTGAACACCATCATAAGAGTTGGTGGTGGTGGAAGATCGACACTGATTGGGTGTAGTAGAACAATTGTTGGACTGCCATTGTTGGTTGTTGCCATTGTTGGGCCGACGAGTGTTTCGAGAGTTAGAATGACCAGACCTGTTGGATGTTTCAGCGGCAGCAGTAATCTAGTTGGGAGCGTGCTTGGACTCTTCATGGCGAAGGAAAAGCTCATGATCTAGTAGCTTTTCGTAAAGTTTTTCATAAGAAATAGTGGATTCACGAGCAAGAATAGCAGCAAAGGTATCACGAAACTCTGGACTAAAACAACTCAGGATCTTAACAATAAGTTCTGAGTTGGTAATTGGGGCACCAGCTGTAGAGAGTTCGTCAGAAATACAGCGAATATGTTGCAAATATTTGATGACTGGTTAGGATTGTTTCGTCAGGCGCGTAAGGCGATCACGCAAACTAAAAATGTGAGTTTGTGACTTATTCACATAGGTTGTGTGCAATGCATCCCAGACAGTTTTTGTTGTATTAGCAGTTGTAACAGTGGTGGCAATTGTTGGATCAACAGATGTCATAAGGGCGTTTTGAATAAGTTTGTCTTGGCGAAACCAAAGAGAAAATGCAGGATTGGCACTAGGGACTATGCCAGTAGTGATCGTGCGAGAAGGGGAGGGAGCAGAACCATCGAGATGGCCATATAGATCATGGCCATGCATAAGCATCGAGAATTGTGCCTTCCACGTTGAGAAGTTTTGGCTACCATGTAATTTGATAGGCAATTGGGAAGTCGGATTAAATTGAACAATTGTCACTCCGATGTTCGTATCTGCGGTGACAACTTGAGAAGTGTCGCCCATTTGTGGAGGGTGGGAGTTAAAAAAATATAGGATCTTACTCGTTAGAGTTTATTGTGGCTCTTGATACTATAAAAAAACAACATAAGTTGCAGAAGAACCTCTCATTCTTATTGCTGAAATGGAAATAAATATACACGATGGTCTAACTATTTCCTAAGCAAACTCCACATAATGGGGAGATAATCCTAAGCCTAAACACCGTTAGAGACCTAGTCAAAATAGAAGAGCAACAGTAAACTAATAGTAAAACTCAACAGTAACTAATGACTAATAAAATAGTAATTAACTAATTCTATCTAACAGTTGTACAAAGCAACTTATGTGCTGATACCAGTACGTGTTATATACTAATACTAATATTGATAGAACCTTTTTTAGCTATAGATATTGTGCAGATTGATTTGAAGTCTCCTATATGGAATGACTAGTGCTCATTTACAACTTTTGCACCTCCCTTTCCATCTGAAGTTGTCTCTTTTTTTGTCTTATTCTTTTAAGAAGATTTTACACATTTCTTGACTAGGCCTTGGAAGTTGTTTTGTTTTGTTCATTTTATTTACTGATAAAATTATCTACTATTCATTAAAGGGAAAAGATTAAAAAGTGACCTTAACGTATTTGAAATGGTTCAAAAATATCATCATTCTACCTATTGGCTTAAAAATGTCCTTAATGTTTTCTTTAGTTTAAAAAATATTTAATAGTTACCAGAAATATGACATAAAAATTGACTAAACAAGTTGCTATTTCAAATTTGTCCGCGTCAGTTTTACCCAAGAAAAAGATCCCACCCTACCGAACACCCAATCCCAATATTAGTGCCCTAAAGGAATCTACTTTTTTTTTTGCAAGAATGCTCTCAATGTGAAGAAAAAATAAGTTCAGATTTCAATTTCTAACTATTTTAGGTAATTATATTTGTGATATTTATTGTCTCCAGTGAGCACATAGTCGCTCTTAATTTTCTATCGCACCGATAAATTGGGATCTAGGTTATTTGAAAAGGGATCGAAATACATAGTTGTACTTGGTGAACAACTTGATGTTGTATTCGTACTTTATTTTTGAGTTTGAGTCGTCAAAGCTTTTACGAAGAGACAAGAGTAGCAAGATCTACTTGTTCTTCTACCAAATGAAATGCACTACCTTATATCATAGTTCTAAAGTTATTTTTCTGATCACATGCAGACAAAATCTTCTATGTAATTAATGTTTTAAATTGTTTAAATTAAAAAACATTTTATCCTTTTAGAGAAAATATCATAAATACTCCTTTAACTATAAGAGTCGGTCTAAAATGGTCTCTTAACTATACTTTTGTCAGATTTAGTCCTTGTCTTGAACCAAAATGGATGTGATGACAATTTTTTTTGTTTCCACCAAGACAAGTCAGCCTCATCCCAATGAAACAAAAGAAAATCAGAAAGATAAAACAAGAACAAGATAGAAGCAGAAAACTTATTCATTCTATTAACCCCCAAAAACCTTGTTGTCACATGTACAAACAACTAATACATAAAGTGCGGAGTTAAGACATACGTATAAGTCTATAGTATTTGTTTCTCAAATAGAACAAAACATAAAAAGAAGAACTAGAGGGTTCGGTACCGGGCTACCTCTCAACAGTTCTTTGGCAAGCCTCATGCATGGGAGGAGAAGAGAAATCACGCGGTACTGGGATTGGAACCTACAAAAATGTAGAATAAAAGAGTGAGTATGAACAACACGGTACGAAGAAAGCCACCTACTTAATAATGCACCATCTAGAAATCAAGTACTCTTTTTCATCCCTAATCAAACCTCCTAAAACTACAACCTACATTGAAATCAGCCCAACCTAACAGTCCTACAATAGACAACTCACAAGGCTCAATAATCATAGTCCAATAGTCACATTAGAGCAACCATCATATAACAAGTAAGATAATTTCAATGTCAAGCAGATCAATTAGAAGTAACAATTAGGTGAACTATTAGCATAAAAATGTATCATATCCGAATAATAAAACTCTTCCTGGAACCATTTCTCTTCGGCACAATATCACTAGTTGTAACCATTTTCCATGGGCTTTATACCATATCACTAGCCGGAACCTTTTCCGATTAGATTTATATAACTAGTCGGGACTATTTCGCATCGGCTTTATTTCACCAGCGGGAACCATTTCTCATCCGCTTTATATGACCAGTTCGAACCATTTCCCATCAGCTTTTATCAACAATAGGAACCATTTCTCATCCTCTTACATGTCTCACCACGGTGTACAACAATCAATGCACATAAGCAAGTTCACTCCATAAGAAGGAGACAACAATACAAAAAATTCAAGTCCATATTTATGGTATCAAAGCATTTCATCAATGCATCAAATAGGGGCCAGAATAAGGCAATTCATAAATCAATATGATCAACATAGCCTTTTCTTGAATTTCCTTTTTGTTCATCAATATTAATTAAGTGGAATAATAAACCCTTCACCTCATCACACTACTCCCATCACACACAAAATGAAGGGAAATACACGAATTCTATCAGATTACAAGGATTAGGAGATCATTTGGCATAATTCACTAAACTAGCCAATCCAATACTTGATTCTTCCCCTTCCGACAAATTTCCAAAGACGCACAATCTTTATCAATCAAGTATCGCAGTACATTTCTAAAAAAACAATATCCACATCATATACTTTGAAAAATAGGTCGATTAACTCAAAAACCAAATTTTGAAAATGAAGTTTGAATCTGAAATCTATATCAAGAAGGTCTTTCAACTGCTCTTTTAACTCTTTCAACTTAGCGGGAGCCATTATATATTGCGGAATAGAGACAAGACGAGTATCAGGAAGAATATTGTAACGATCCGAGCCTATACCCTAGAAGTTACACATCGTACTTGACACTAAAGGGGTCTCGTACAAGCCTCATAGCATTCATAACATTTGATACATAGAAATAGTGAAAAATTAAAAAACTTATTTATATCCAAAAAATAAAACTTCATTTAAAAACACTTGAAACACAGCGAAAGTCTATAATCTCACATGGCCATCTAAACAAAGTCTTGAAAACTAAAGTAGGGTCAGGACCCTTTACAATTGAAAAGTCTAACAATTTTCTGTTACGTGAAAGAAAGAAACATCTAAACACTTGTCCTCGATATAGGAGGACATACCACTTAGCCTTGGAAGTACTCAATCCCAGCACTTGAATTAGAGGGATAGCAACTCACTTGCCGGAACCTACACTTGTAGTAAAATAAGAGAAATATGGGTTAGCACACAAAAATGTACTAAGTATGATGACCATGCAAAAACATGCTTTTAAACGGACATTTTGGTTGGAAACCATGCATTATGCCACATTTTAGAAATATCATGTACATTAGTATAAGAGACATAAAGTACAAGTATAATCCTCATATTTAAACATTCACCTTAAGTAACCGTAAGCTAAACTTGTGCAATGTAAGGATAGCATCACATACTACTATCCCTAATAAGTACCACTTTGAGGTCACCTTAGATGTACTTACCATTTCATACTTTCCATCTTCACACAATACTCATACATAAGAGACATAAACATTTCATAAGTCATGACAAGGGAAAATAAGTCATAACACAACCCAAGTATAGCACACATCATTACGTTAGACATTCAAGTCATCATTCTTCATTAGCTTCATTAAGAGCACTTTCATTCATTAGTCATTAAGACATTAGAGAACTCATTATAGCCCTATAAAATCCTACTTGAACAATGCATGGATAGCATCCCATACTACCACCCACACTTCATAGAACTTCTCAAGATACCATAGTGCACATCTCACATGATGGGAATAGGCATTAACCGACATAGACCATGAGAGCAAACCATGGAATCCAGTGTCATATAGCCCCACATCGTAAAGAGGTGGTCTACTTGCCTAAGGTAGGACCGGTAACATCTTAGCGTAGGTCGAAACCACTAGCTAATATCCTATGTGGGCACATATTTATGGGATAGGAAGATGTTCATTGGAACCCTAGCCTAACATTGGGAGAGTTTCCATCTTACCATATCCACTCGGTGCTTAGCCTCCATTCCCATAGAGTATTTCATTTTCATTAACATTATTGTACTTGAGAAGGCTACCAACATTAGGCTTACCCACCCAAGTACATTACATAAGAAAGGGCCACCACCATTAGGTCTACCGATTCAAGGTACATTAAGGATAGCTCATTGCCTTTCCAAGAAGGGTGCCATCAACATTGGGTATACCGATACAAGGTTCATCATTTCACACATGAAAGGGCTACTAAATTAGGTCTACCGATTGAAGGTTTATCATCATATTAGTTCCTACACTCATTGTGAAGGGCCACCAACACTAGGTCTATCGGTTCAAGACATAGCCTAGAATACTTCATCAGTCATTTATGAAAGGAATGCCCTTGGCCTATCGATTCATATTCATCAAGTCAAGACACATTCATTAATCATTTATGAAAAGAATGACATAAGCCTATTGATTCATATTCATCAAGTCAAGACACATTCATTATACAAGAAGAGGATGCCTAAGACTACCAATTCAAGACATGATAATACATTCAAGGTCACATTTATCAATACAAGAAAAGGATGTGTTAAGCCTACCAATTCAAGATATAGCTTCACATTATAGAAACCCTTTACATTCTATCATCATCATTCATGAGTATCAAATTGAGAAATAGCCTTTCAAAAATAACACAATTTCATTCAAGAAAAGATCATATTACCTCCATTAGATTCACATTCATAAACAAGATATCATGATAATACTCAATTCCTCATACTATGCCCTTCAAGGCCATGAATATCAAATCACCAGCACACCAACAATTTACTAAAATTAAGGCATGTACAATAATATAATTCAATAACCTAAAGCAATTTAGACTAATTCCATCCACATGCTTGCATAATCAACAAGCCCACTTCATAAGGGCACAATTTAGGAATTGAGATAATTCATGGGTTCATAGAGTATTTTCATCATAAATCATCAATTAAACACTAATACATTCATAATTTGTCATTAATAACCATTTGAAAACGTTTGAAGAAGGAACCCATGAGTTAGAGTAAAACCCTAGGTTTTGAGAAACTTGCAAAGTTTGAAAACTAACTTTGAATGGAGTCTAGGGGTGAAAGCTACCCCTAGATAAAGGATCACCATACCTTGCTTGTGAATCCCTATGAAATTTGAGGAAAAACAACTTGAATCCACAAACCCTATCTCCCACTTCTTCTTTGGGAACTTCTAGAGAGAGAAATGTTGAGAGGAAGAACTCTTTCGATATGATTTGGGTTTTCTTAAAAAGTGACTTAATTCAAGGAATTCCAAATCTAAAACGGTTATATACATACTAGGAAAGGAATAATATAATATGGAATCAACTTTGGAAAACAACTAAGGACCCTTAAAGTTTTAACTTAAAATTTTACACCTTACCCGACTTACCTCGCCCTTTGAACCTCATGGCTCACCAAGGGCACTAGGCGACTTGCCCAGTGGACCCTTGGCTCGCCCAATTTTCCAGTGTGCTCCCGAAATAGGCAACTCATTAGGTGATGTAGGGGACCAATGGGAAATTAACCAACCTGGTAGGAGAGCCCCGACATAGCTCACCTAAATTTCCAGCAGCTAGGTCATGGGGACAGCCCACAAGAAGATCCCAATGGCACAATGGTGACTTGCCAAACCCATTGGGCGATCAAGCATCCCCATCGCCAACTAGGTCCATCAAAGATCAAGGTCTCCTTCACTTTATCTTTCTAGCTTAGGCCCTTGCTTGGACCCTAGGCTTCTTCCTTACTCATTTTAGTTCTAAAATAGCCTAGACATCAACTTAAAGGCACACTAATCCCAACGTTAAGGTTCTAGTTCAACCTATTATTTTCCGAGTCGTTAAAAATATTTATACCAAAGTCTATTTCTCTCTCAAGAGGGATTTTGTGAAGATCATCTGGAAAGACCTATGGAAACTTACTTACAAATGGAACTGACTCGATAGGTGGTGTCTCAACACTAGAGTCATTATCTCGAACTAAGTGATAGATACACCCCTTGGAAATTAATTTTCTCGCCTTAAGGTATGAAATAAAATGACCCTTAGTCACTGCTGTACTACTTCTCCACTCTATAAAAGGCTCATTAGGAAACTGAAACTTTACAACTAGAGTTCTACAATCAACTGAGGCATAACATTCATGAAGCCAATCCATACCTAGAATAACATCAAAATGTACAATATCTAACTCAACTAAGTCAGCTATGGTGTCCTTGTGAATGAAAAAATGGTACAATCACAATAAACTCTCTTAGCTAGAATAGACTCACCAACAGGTGTGGATACAGTGAAGGGCTCAAGAAGTTTCTCGGGAATAATATTGAACCTCATAGCTACATATGGATTCACAAAACATACACTCGCACCTGGCTTTATAAAAGCATAAACATCAAAAGTAAAGACTTTGATCATAGCGGTGGCAACATCTTGTCAATTATCTTGCTCTTGACGACTCGTGATTGCATATAGACGGTTTTCTCCTACGCCTGTCCCTGAAGTAGCTCCTCTAGGAGTAGCTCTGTCTAGCAGAGCAACTGAAGAAGATTGGGCTCTATTTCCCCCTTTTCCATTACCTTACATGTTCTTAGGCCACTCTTTCAGGAAGTGACCATTCTGACCACACTTAAAGCAACCACGATGCCTTAACGACATGCTCATTGGTGCTTCCTACCACACTTATCACCCGCCAATGTTACATTATCTCCTTGTGCCACACTACCTTGAGATTGCGCAGGCATACCTTCAAAGTTCTGAGAATTATGATTCTTGATCTCCCCTCTATTCCTTGGTGCAGGTGCACTTGCAGATGATAGAGCTGGTCCATTTGGCTTGTTTTGAAAGGATGATCGGTTCGCATAGCTCTTTTTCTATTCAAATTCATTTCATGTTTTCTTAGCCTTCTTGTTTCAGAACTCTTTTCTATCTCTTAGCATATCTTCCTCAACCATATGCACATGGATCATAAGCCTTGCTATAGCCATGTCCCCTATCAACATCGTAACCTTACTCTCTTTGCTTGATAGACGAGACAACCCAGACACAAACAAGCTTATCTTGCTCCTCATATCAGCAACCATCTCCGGAGAATAGCAGGAGAGTTGAGTGAACGTTAGGCTATACTCATGCACACTCATGGATTCTTATTTATGAGTAAGGAATTCTCTTACTTTGGCCTCCACTAGCTCACGGGGAAAGAAACTCCCCATGACGGCCTCTTCGAACACAACTTAACTCACAATTGAGGCATCCTCAGCTCTATTTTTCTTCTATTGGTCGTACCATACTCTAGCAACACCCTTCAGTTTATATGTAGCCTGTTCTACTTGCTTAGCATCAGCAACATTATGTCCGCACAAACCTTTTATAGCTCTTCCAGTAAATCATCTGCATCCTCAGTAGTACTTGATGTCTGGAGAATTCATCCTTAAAAACTCATGGATCCTGGATGTATTAGCCAAATTTTGTCTAACTCCTCACTGCTGACCAATGATACGCTAAAATTACACCCCTTTTTAGAAGCATAAGCCATCGTTATCATGTAAAGAACCCAACTTGTAGGTTGGGGTCGATCCCACGAGGAATATGGTTTAGACTTAAGTTCAATAACGATTATATTCATTTAGCCAATGTATTTATGAAGCAAATAAGTAAAAACGGGGGGGGGGGGGTATTTGTGAAACAAATTCAGAAAATTATGCAAGTAATCAATGAGCAAGATTTAAACTTTAGTTGTTATCAAGATGAGAAAGTAACTAGGGTGTACGTGTTTCCCATAAGCTCATAACGCAACAATCCTAGTATTAGCAACTCTTTCCTAGTGTATTACATGCAAAGTCATAAGTTAGGTATCTCTAATTTCTTGGTCCAGCAACTAAAGAATTTCATCCCGTACCTTGGTCCGGCTACGTGTGTATAATTTACTAACCCTTACCTTTACCTCATATTAGACATCATATCGATGTATGGCTTCGTTTTCATCCTCGCACCAATCGACATTACACTATTACATAGTATCACACTAAATCTATATTGATAATTCTTTTACCATTAATTACCTCCTTGGTCCGGCAGGTAGTAACGAGGTGAGTTTTAACGTTTGTAACCGCTAAAAAGACTTCTAAACGAAAGAATTATCAATGCATTCAATTAGACTATTCCAGAACTTCTTAGTTACTATTCATATTTTGTTAATCGCTCATGGTCCCATAACCCTAGTAGTGGATTTAGTCACCATAATAGCAAGAACACAATTCATACTTTTAGAAGAAGAAATCATGAACTTACATAATGAGAATGATAAACACAGAATTTCAACTTGAATTTCCAAACCAAAATCTTCAAAAAGAAGTTAGGAAATTAAGAATTGCTAAAGTTGCAAGTTACTTTCCAAAGCCAAAATCTAGAGCAAAAGTAATGAACTCTCACCCCCAAAAACAGAGGTTTACATGTCCTATATATAGAAAAATAAGTCCTAACTAAAATGGAAATGAAATAAGGAAATAATGTTTCAAGATGCGGTTTCGATCGACGATACTGCCCTACGGACCGTGGATTGACCTACGGTCCGTAGGTCCCTTCCGTGACTCAGAACTTGGGCAAATATCTAACTTCAAAATATTCAAATCTCTGAACCAAACGATGGAGCACCAGTACAGACCGTGGATCCTCTGACGTAGCTCCCTACTTAGAATCTTCAAAATCAGGTACTGGAACCCCTCTCTGAATCATTTGACGAAACAGCAGTACGGTCCGTAGATCAATCTTCAGTCCGTCGATTGCAACCGTGGTTCCACACTTGGTCAAGAATTCCTTGATTTTCCTTCAAGCCTTGCCTGCCCATCTACGACACCAATCTACGAAGCGTGAATGGACTTACGGTTCGTGGATCACCTCCGTAGATGCCCTTTTTTGCACATCCTTCAGCTGCATCTCTCAGTTTCCACGTCTGGAAATATTTCCTGCAAACAGAATAAAAATACAGAAAAACCAATACAAAATGGCCCTAGACACACACAACTCTTAAGTGAAATGTATTAAAAATACCGTAAATTCACTTTATATCAACACCCTCAACTTAAATTTGTTGTCCGTCCTAAAACGACACACTAAAACTCTAAGCGACACTTTGTATAGAAGAAAACATTTCAAGCACAAGCAATCACATGGCTCTCTACCCCGACTCTCTTCTCGAGTGCAAATCTTTTCTCTCAGACACAACAAGCTAACTTGTGCGGATCCAACCATGACAAACACTTACCAACCAAAACACAACATACACTGTTTTTACTATCACCAAGGTACCAACTTTCCGACAATGTAACTAGTGCCCTTACTTCAAACGAAATCCCTTTTTCACACAATCAACTTGATTTTCGAGTACAAGAATTTATTCAACACTCACACTCAAAAGTAACCACAAGTACAGTTAGTGCTCAATACCATAGGCTTGCCCTTATTTTCACTGCTTAGACTCTCCAAACTAGGTTCTAGGATCACTATAGGACTTTCTTGGCTTGTAACGTAGGCTCAGGG
>JAJONQ010034212.1:0-22578 GCA_036250385.1 Solanum microdontum | reverse complement strand
TCTTTAATGAGTTGCACTTTCTCCATAGCATCAAGGACTGAATCTGGTCCTATCAAGGCTGCTTCACCTACTTCAAACCAACCAACTGGAGATCTACATCTACGCCCATACAAAGCCTCATAAGGGGCCATCTGAATGCTGGAATGGTAATTATTGTTGTAGGCGAACTCAATAAGAGGCAGGTGATCATCCCAACTACCCTTGAAGTCGATCACACAAGCTCTTAACTGTTCGCCACTTGTACCAGATGAGTTACCCTGCTGAGTCGGGCGACTTGCTGGTGCTGCTGAAGTTGTAGACTGAGCTCTACTATTATTTCCTCCTTGACCATGTCTAGAAGGACAATCCTTCAATCTATGACCAGACTGATCACACCCAAAACATCCTTCCTTACCTGCAAAGCACTCGCCCGGATGGTTCTTACTACATTTCGGGCAAGTTGGGTAAGTTTTGGTGCCTGAAACTCTACCTTGAGACTTAGAGCCTGACGTTCTACCTTTCTGATCATTACGGAACCTGGGGGATGGAACACTAGCTGATGAAGGTGCTGGAGTCAAAGACTTCTGCTGAAACTGCGAGCGATTTCCATCACCCGATTTCTGTTGGGAATACTCGTAGTTACCTGTTCTTGCTTTCTTAGTCTCCTTAGCATGTTCCCTAAGCTTATCACCCTCAACCTGCTGAGAATGAGTCATGAGCCTAGAGATGTTCATGTCTCCTAACAACATAGCATTCCTACACTCTGTTTTCACTAAGTCTGACACTCCATATAGAAACTTATTCATCTGTGCCCTGGAATCAGCAACCATGTGAGGAGCATACCTGGAGAGTTGGTTAAACTTGAGCCCATACTCTTGAACAGTCATGTTACCCTACCTTAAGTTCATAAATTCCTGGGCCCTTGCTTCTCTTAACTCTATGGGGGAAAACCTGTCCAGAAAGGTTTCGCTGAAACAATCCCAAGTAATAGGAGTTGCATCTGTACCCCTGTTCTCCTTCCACTGAGTATACCATATATGAGCCACATTTTTTAGTTGGTAAGATGCTAACTCAACCCGATCATTCCCAGTGACCTGCATCACCTCAAAGATCATCTTGATCTCATCCAAGAAATACTGGGGATCTTCTCCAACTTGTGATCCTAAGAACTCCGGCGGATTCATCCTAACAGAGTCTCGCACCCTGGCTGTAGCTGACCCAACATTGGCATTTACCGGAACTGGAGCCCGCTGATTGTTCTGGTTGGCCACTCTCTGCGCCAACATCTGAATGACATTCCTGAATTCAGCCTTCAACACTTCTTGATTAGGGACTGGAGGAGCCGCATTTGCGTTCCTGGCATTCGCATTCCTGGCGTTATCTCTACTAGGAGGCATGATCTGAAATGTAGAACGTTGAGTTAGAATGGAATTAGATCATACCTTACGCACGATAAGAGTAAAAAGAAAAATGAAGATTATTCCTAAAGACACTTTGTAGCCTCCCTCACATTAGATGTGGTGTGCACTACACACCCATGAAAAGGACTCTACCTAGTGTGGCTTTTCAGACATCACAGGACACTTAAACCTAAGGATCGGATACCAAGTTTGTCACTCCCCGAGCTACCCCCGAGACGCGGACACGGGACCTAGGACCACAAGTGATCCCAAGCTAACCCTGCTGGCATGATCATGAGCATACTAAAGTTAATAAACTAACACGAAAGCTAAATTATAAATAAATCTAAAGAGATGGGGGAATACCCATATACTATAACTGAATATATCAAATCTGAGTGTTTAATACAAAAGAAATATCAAACTCAAAATACTAAGCTGAATCTAACTATGTCTGAAATAAGCCTCTAAACTGACTAGAAATGTTGGGACATACCCCAACTAGGTCTAGCAAAACTGAAACTAAAGACTAAAAGCGATAAAGATAAACATGTCATTAGTCCTCGAAGAATGAGGACTCACCACTGATGCTGCTGAACTGGAGATCGGGAACCGATCTAAGCATGATTTGGATGCTGAAAACCTCAACCTACATCACGAGAAAATGTAGCGCACGTATGCGTCAGTACTTGAAAGGTACTGCCCATGCATGATAGAGTAAAGCCGAAGTAAAATATAACTGAACAAAGCGATAAAGCAATGAAATAATCTGGACATGATATAGATACTGAATGCTGAGCTAACTAAATGCAATGACCAATTTATAACATGCTGAGACTGAATACTGAATATATTGATAATTGGTCAATGCAATAGAATTTGACTGAACTGTGGGAGCTACTAATAACCGACATAAAACCACATAAGCTAAATGTGGAGTCCGATGTATATGCCCCATCGAGAGGACCCAATATACCCTGCCAGAGGTATAGACACATGTTGGAGTGATCACTAAACTGATGTTGCTCATAGAGGGGACTTACACCTATGTGGCTCGTAGTTCTGGGACTATATAGGTACGCTGAACCCTAGTCCAACTCGGTATTATGCTACTCCCAATGAATTAAGTGGTTAACTGGTTATGACTGAATTTCTGTAAATACTGGATAGCTCGAAACTAAACATGCAAACTGAGAATGCAACAATTAATCTAATAATGATGCATTCATAAACTGAAGCATGTAAAACTGAATACTGAAATATCTGACCTAGCATGTGTAATTCAAGAACGGAAGAAATACATAGCTAGGGTTCTGAAATTCATGTGATAAACTGAGTAATAACATGATAATCTGATTTGGAACATTTAAATAACTAATTCATGATGATTTGACGTAATTCTAGAAACCATAGGTCTGTTCATAATCATGGAATCAAGAATCTGACTGAATTCTAGGGACCTAATGGGCGAAAGGAACCTACCAATGAAATCCCACATACATGGTGATGAATTCCACGAAGAAATCTTTCTATTTTAGGGCTGGAACTGATGGAACCTTGTTGCGTTCTTGAACTAGGGTTGTTGACCTTTTTCTCCTCTCTTGGGTCTAATTTTCTAAGTTTTGATTAATGATTTTGACTAAGGTAAGTTCTAGTTATGTTTCTAGGCCTAAACTGGCTAAAACCTCATGATTTAGGGTCTAAACCACGTATCTTAGGGGTTAAACGAAATAGGAAAAGACCAAAAGACCCCTGACTTAACTACTGTCGGAGTGACCGACGGATTGGACTGACGGGCCGTCACTCAATCTACGGTCCGTCGATTGGGTCTGTAGGTCGAGTCTGCCCGACAAGGCTTCACTAAAACGAGCATAACATTTTACTCGGAGGTCAAAATTTAGAAAACTCGATGGCGTTGGAAAGATAATTCAATTATCTATCATACCATAGGTCATGGGACACCTAATTTATTTTGTACTAAAACATATATGACCATCTGAAGTTGATCCATCAACAATTTTCAGCTAACTGGCTGCTGATCCTCATCTACGGTCAGACCTACGGACCATGGATCGATTGACGGTACGTGCTAGTCAACCGTCAATCGGGATTGAAGCTAGGCTTTTGGGGCATTGATCCACGGACACGAACTACGATCCGTGACCTGACCTACGGATCGTAAGTCCGGCCGTGGGTCAACACTTAGCCAAATTTTCTGACTGAGTTCTGGGGAGGCTTTCTGTCACGAACCTCGAACCTGCAGGACGGACCGTGAGTCCATCTACGATCCGTGGATGGTGTCCGTGAGTGCCACTCGTAACACCAGAAATCTGAAATCTCTATTTTCGGATACAGGGTGTTACAAACTATGTTGGTTTCTTGACCCAAATATGAAAAATAAGTTATTCGCCAAGATTTTGAACCCTGGTGGTCTTTGTTTTTCCTGAGGAACTAATTCATTTTCAACTTAACCTGTGAAAGATTAATGCCATTGCATTTGTTGGTCTGAGCAGCCAAAATCTAGGAGTTATCACTATTGCAAATGCAGTATGTGGCTCTGATCCACCAATTAATGACGACGTCCTTGCTAAAGCATTCCAAGTTGACAAGAAAGTGATTGATCATCTTCAAGAACAACTTTGTGGGATAATAACTGAAAGTATAAACCAATAAATACACGTGCTTATTTCTTGACACATTCTATTAATTAAATTGATGATGCTCTTAACTAGATGTTATGAAGATATAATATTAATTTATGAGAATAAGATTGAATATCTGATCTTTTGACTCATTTTCATTCATGTATTAGGGTTGATCTATGTATTGAATAAATACTGGTTAATGGAATTAAATAGAGTATGCTTTAATTTTTGAAGGATATATGATGTTTCTCTTCTTCTTCTTTTTTTTGGCAAGAAAGGATAAATTATTCTATTAATTAAGTAGTAGTAGTAGTAGTAGTGGTACAAGGGAGAGGATCATAGGTCATGCACATAGGTTTTGAGGGCCTTCAAACCAAAAAGGGGAGTGAGGGCTATACAAAAAGTACCTATTATAACTAGCAGTAGAAGTCGATAGTGTAGAAGACAATATTAGTCTCCAATGGTAGAATTCTAGTTGATCAGCTTCCATAACAGTCACTGCAAACAATGGTATTGTATAAAAAATTATGACTTCTTCAAAAGGGATTGATTTTCTACCTTTCTTGGCCAAAGAATCCGCCACTCCATTTGTCTCCATGTAGGCATCCTCCCCTTGCGGACTATCCAGTTGGCAGAGGAACCACCTACAATCATTCAAAATATTAGCAAAGGATATGAATTCCATTGGAACAAAAAATAATATGTATGTTAGGAGATTGTAGAAGGTTAAGTATCTCATGTGCATCAGTTTCAACTAGTAGTGTAAATTATTTAATATAATGCTCTTATTGAATTCCTTGTAATAGAGCAAAAAGTTCAACATATATACATGAAGTTATGCAAGTATAAACTTCATAAATCCAAGACACCAATTACCATTACTATGACATATCACTCCTCCAATGTACTATTATGTGGATTCGAAGCCGCATCTATATTTATCTTAAAAGTGTTAGATCGAGGTGGTTGCCAACTTAACCATATTGGAGTCCGATTATGCTTTGAAGGCGGTGGATGTCCTATGGAGTTGTATCCCTTTTAAGTAAATGGAGTTTTTGTCTTTTTTTTTTTTTTTTTGGTCAGAAAAGGGATTATATTATATTAGCATCATAAAGAAACCACATAAATGGCTGCACTGTTGCTAGCATCTGCTTGCCCTACATACTGGGCAGTAGACATAGTAGATATTATATTACAATTAGAGAGTCTTTGCCTAATAAGAGGAGAGAACTTCATCAGCCGGAGCAGCTCCCTGCATTCAATAAGAAGATTGGATTCAGTCTCATTTTTTTCCTCGAGCATTTTTATTACCTCTGTGGAGTCCATGGCTATAATGATTTCCAGGATGCCTTGGCTCTGAGCAAGTTGTAGCCCCTAGAATAAGGCTAAAAGTTCAGTATTTAGTACTGAATTCGTGGATATCCTCGAGCTCTTACCTACTATCCAATTGCCATTGAAGTCACGAATTACACTCCATGCTCCTCCCTTACCTGTAGTATGTTCAAATGAGCCATCCACATTTAGTTTAAAGCCATAAGGAGGGGGGAGCCATTTATAAGGGACATCAACATTCATTTTCATAGTTTTGTTGTTGTTGTAGGGACCAAGAAAGAAATATTCACTAGCTTTGATCATCATAAGGGAAACATTTAGATCTTCCTTAGATTTTCTGTGGAAATTATTATTACGATTTAGCCAAATGTGCCACATAGCAAAAGGAAAAACATGTTTCCAGTTAAAGGACCTAATCTTGAAATTTATATCATTCAGGCTGCTTGACCAGTTTGGGTTATTGCTGGTTGTGATTCTTTTGATGATGTCTATTAGGCCAAGAGTTGTCCAGATTTTTTTTGCAACAGGACAATCCAAGAGGATGTGGGTAATTGTCTCGGTGCTTTTGCATATTATGCACAATGGATCAACATCAATGCCAATGTTGTGGAGGTAGCTAGCTGTTTTAAGTCTACCATGATTGCTTAACCAAAGAAGTACTTGATTTTATTAGGGCATTGGAGCTTCCAGATCCACCAAAGTTGATGGTAGGGATATTATGAGCATTATAAACACAGGAGTTTTTGTTCTTGAGGAAATTATACGCAGATTTCGTAGTGAAAATCCCGTTATTTGTTAGGCCCCAGGTGATTTTATCAGAGATGTGTTATGCCTTTTAGGAATGGAGGTAGTTGTTATTTCGAGCATGATATCACGGGGAAGATGAAAGGAAAGTAGATGTAGTGCCCAAGAGTCGTCTTGAATCACATCACTCACTTTTCGACTTAGATCTTTTTCACAAAGAGGGCCAGACTCTGTGCCTTTAGGGTAGGGGGTGATGTAACCATTTGTCCTCCCAGAAGCTAATCAGGTTACCTTTTCCTAAGTCCCATCTACTGTATAGTGATCAATTTTCCCACGCTAGATTAATATTTTCCATGTGCTACTGCCTGCCTTTAGGTGGCGATCTTTAGAGAGTAAGTTAGTACCCCTAGTATACTTTTTAATGAGTGTCGAAGAGAGTTGGGATTTCTGGAAAGACGCAACGCTAGCTTGGTTAGTAGAGCCTCATTCCTATTCCGATTAAGGAGAACACACAGGCCCCTGAATCCCTATCCTTTGTAACTACGTCTCATTTGACCAAATGCATCTTTTTCCTAGTATCAGTGGTCCCTCAGATGAAATTTCGATGGACTCTATCTATGCACTTAACGACATTCATGGGGAACTTAACAAATTGCATGATATGAGTAGCCATATGACTTAAAGAGGATTTAACCAGAGTCATTCTACCAGCCATGCTGAGGAAATTTGTTTTCCATCCACTAAGCTTTGATTGGAGGTTTTCAGTAATAAATTGGAAGTCTTTCTTTTGAGGCTTACCTCCAAAGATCGGGAATCCTAGATATTTTCCAAAAGAACTACTAGGCTTGATTTTAAGTATCGCAGAAGTATCCCTTACGACTTTCTCAGATCAATTTTTGGAAAAAATTAACTTAGATATGTAATATGTTGGGGTTAACTTTTTGCCCCGACCAACTACAAAAGGAGTTCATAATTTCAATCATTGCTATACAACTACTATCAATGGTTGGGACATCAAGACAAGGTCACCCGCGAAGAATAGGTGGGAGAGGTTTGGCATGTAGCTACTTATTTTTATAGGAACCCACCTCTTATTGCTAACTGCATTTTCTATGTGGTGCGACAGGACCTCCATACACAGGATGAAGACATAGGGTCCCCTTGTCGAATTCCCCTGCTTAGTTTGAAAAAAATCAGTTCTCGAGCCATTAATGAGGATATATGTTTAATTAGAGCTAATGCAAGACATAATGAGGTTTAGGGTTTTTGAGGGGAAATTAAAGTTTTGGAGAGTATGCCTTATGAAGGACCATTCAATTCTATCAAACGCTTGTTTGGAGGGACCTATCAATTTATCCATGAATAGTCGCATTCTTCTCGATAGGATTTTAGTAATAATTTTGTAGGATGTATTACATAAGCTAATAGGTAGAAAGTTCTTTAGCGAAGTAGCATTCTTCCATTTAGGGATTAGACAAATATGGGTATGATTTATAGAATCAGGGATGATTCATGTTGTAAAGGCCCGCTGGCATAAAGTTTGAACAGAGGGGCCCACGATATCCTAATATTTCTAATACAAAAAAGGGTGAAGTCCATCCGGTCCCGGGACTTTGAAGGTATGGAAGGAGTATACAGTGGATTTGATCTCTTCTAAAGAAGGAATGCTACTTAAGAGTAGATGGTCCTCTTGCTTGATCGTAACAGTGCCATTTCTTATAGGAATATTTAGGGACTGATGGTGCTGGGTCCTAAAAATATCTTGGTAATAAAAGGCCGTGTGTTGGATAATGCCACCTTGCTCATACAACCAGGTCCCTTCCTCTGTTTAGAGACAGTGGATACCATTTTTCCTACGTCTATTTAGGATGCTAATGTGGAAGAATTTTGTGTTTGCATCTCCTTCTTGTAGCCAGTTAATCCTAGATTTTAGTTTCTAGAAATCCTCTTCTTTTTTAAAATATCATTATACTCACCGATCAACTTATATTCCAAATCCAAGAGGAACTCACTATCCCGATAGTTTTTGGAAGCGCGAATGCCTTTCAATCTATTGAGAGTAGTTCTTTTTTGGCGAAAAATATTTCCAAAAATAGTTTTGTTCCACACTGTGACCATTTTTTCAAAGGTTGCTACGGCTTCAACGAGATCAGGGGAATCCTTCCAAGACTCAATTATCACTCTAGGGAGGTCTTGGTGCGAGGTCCACATAGTTTTAAATCTAAAAAAACGGTTATTGGTTGTAACTCTTTCCCTAGAAAGGGAGAGTAAAAGGGGGTAGTGGTCGGAGTGCGTTCTAGGAAAATGGGTTACGTGAGCATCAGGGTAGAGTAACAGCCAGTCATTGGTAGTGAAAAAATGATCGAGTCGCTTAAAGATAAGGGCTTTTTTGTTTTTAAAACGATTATTAATACATGTATAGCGGCTACCTTTGAAACCTAGATAAAAAAATTCACAATAATTTACAATATCCCAAAAGTCTTTACTACGAGGGGTATTTAATAGGTTCCCACCTTTTTTGTCTAAACTATGTAAGAACTCATTAAAATCACCACCAATTAGTCATTTACCACTGTAATTATTTTTAATGGTACAAAGATTTTCCCAAAGAATTTTTTGAATGCTCCTAAGAGAACTAGCATAAATACTACTGAAAAGCCAAGAGTCGTTTGTGCCACTTACCTTGATCATGGCATGTATTTCCTGGTCAGTAGTGGTAATCTCGTCAAGCTCCAGCATATTGTCATCCCACAGAACAACCAGACCCCCAGCATTACCTACTGCCGGAACTTCAATTATTTGGTTAAAAGGAAAATCATCTAGTAATGCTTGATGACTTTACATTTTTGTTTCCAACACTGCTACTAGAGGTGGTCTGTGCTAGTCTAGAAAAGCCCTAAAATTTGTTCTAAAATTCGAACCATTACCACCCCTACAGTTCCACACGATGATATTCATGGATCTATTCATGTTTGGGGGATTTATCATCGGGTACTCTACTGGGGCATTTTGATTGTTCCTGACTGTTAGGTTCATTATTAGGACGTAGTTCCATATTTCTGGGTTGAATGGGGTCCTGATATCGATCGAGATTTTCAATAGATTCAGGGGACAAATAAGGATGTATTTTTTTTTCGAATCTCTCACGAAAGATCATAACTCTTACTTCTTTTAACATTGAGAATTTTGTTCTTATTTCTCTCATTAATTCTAATGCCTCATATATCTCTCGAATATCTGTTTGAAATGGTGCTACTGGACTAAGTTTAGAGGAGTGGGTACTTGGGATGTTGTGGCATAGTTGTTCGCAGTCTAAGTTCCTGTGATAGCCATAGATCCAGTTGGAGTTGTAATTGGTTGTATTGGGGCCACACCCAGCGTTTGTCCCTGCACAGTCCAGTGGTGGTATAGTGGGTCCAAATCCTAGAGGTTCCTAAGGATCGGACTTATTATAGGGGTTTACAGGAGAGGGAAGGCATTCATGGGGGTGGAATAGGGGTTTCCCAAGTAGAGATGTGGAAGAACGGCATGGTTAGGGCTTGGTAGTTCATCGGCACATGGATCACACTCATTATCCATAGGTGATTGTTATATGCTTCCATCACCGTTCTCATTCCGTCCGACACCAGTTGGGCTAGGAGGGAAGGTCTTTAAATCAAGAATATCACTTTTTTGTTGTCCATGAGCACACTGAAGGTCGGGGATTGACCTTGAAGCCTCATTTCCAACAACGACGTTAGGACAAAGGGTGGTAGGGCTAGGCTCGCATATATTGGGGTGGAACCTGGGAGATTTCCATTCACCAAGAAGAGTGGATTGGGTTGTTTTGGTTCATGCTTGGAGGTGGGGGTTCACTAAGTTGTTCCAGGTTATTCTTTGCCTTCTTTGTGAGGAGGATGAAGGGATCCTGGTCATCTTTAAATAAGGAGTGGGGCTGTAGAGAGGATGAGCTAATAACTTTATTATCTAAACCTCTTGATACTTGGGAACTAGGAATAAAGGAATTATCAGTAAAGGCTGATATTTCCAAAAGGGGAGTGACTGTTATGGGGTAGGGGTTACTAGAAGTAAGGGTTAAAAAATCCTTCCTAGCTGCTATATCAGATATGCCAACTGGAGACGAGTTGTATAAATGCATGGCGAAGGAGGACGTTACGTCAAAAAGAGGATTTTTGTATGTATTTTTATGGGGCATTGATGGGTCGTTTTGTAGGCCTATAGTTATAGGAGTTAGGGAGCCATGTGATGAGGGGGACTCTAGGGGGGGTTGGTTGGCGTGTGGGGCAATTTTTGGCCAATCGTCACTCATGTACTGCTACTAGGGCTTCTAGGATTTGGAGCCACTGAATTATCACCATTCCTCTTGTCAACTCCGTAGTTAGAGTTGGCGTGAGAGAGGCTATTGGGATTGTTAATGGATTCGACATATCCCCCAGAGTGGGATTTAAATTTTTGCTGAGATTTTTCAACATATTTATAAACTTACAAATCAAGAAACTTACTAGTTGTTGCGTGGAAGAGATTGACATTTATGACTTGTTTTGCCGGTTGAGGATATCCATCGTGTCGATGTTTTGTTTGTGCTCAACGTCCTTTTTTTTAAAGCTAACAGTTTCCCAGGTGTCTTTTGTTATATAGTCTACTGGTGGGTTTGGTCTCTGGGAGGCTCTTTAACACGACTTAGGGGTACCCCCTAGGCGTAACACGGCGTACTTGACCCCGAAGGATCGCATACAAGCCCTTAGCATATCATAAACATAAAAGTCATAGAATGATGCGGAATTAAAAAATTTCTTTTCGATTGAAGTCTTTCATAAAAGAGAATGGGAGTCTAGACATTGTCACATTTAGACATCTAAATACAATCGAAGTCTCAAACTAGGGATACGGCCCTTACAATAGTTCTCAAATGCAATACTAAAAGAAACTACTAAGTAAAGATACTCGTCCTCGAATCTTGAGGACTCACCAAGTTGCAAGGAGAATTATCTATTCCAAGCTTGAACCAATAGGAGATCACCTTCAAGAACCAAACCCTACACCTATAGAAAATGTAGAATTATGGGTTAGTACAAAACGCACCAAGTATAGAGGCCATGCATAAAAATCATTGAAAACATGCAAAAAGGGACATTTTAGTTGAAACCATGCTATATGCCAATTTGAACATCTTCTTTGAAAGAGTTGGAGAACATCACTCATAAGGCAACTCATATATATTTCATCATAGTACAAAGGATAACCACATAATCATAAGCATAGTCTCCAATCATAGACATAGTGCAAATATCAATCATCATAAGACATAATGCACATACATAGTCAAATACCAAGATCATCTCATCATAATAGAATCATCACCTAGGTAACCCTAAGTTATACTTGTGTCATGCATAGATAAGACCCCATAACCCTATCTACACTAAGTACCACTTTTACGTCAACATGCTCATAATTGGCATACATTAGTCTCATCCATAGTTAATACTCATAGACAAGGAAACATTCATATTCATTAGATCATGTCAAGGAAAGTCAATCATAACAACAATCCAAATGGAGCATGCATTAATTCATAAATCATTATAATGTATGGAACCACACCATGGCTACTCTCAAAGTCTACTTATGCCATCTATGAGTGAAGTCCCATACCCTCACTCACACTAAGTAGATCTTCTTGAGGAATCATTAGTCATAGTTCATTTACATAAGAGAAACACACCATGGATACTCTCAAAGTCTACTTGTGCCATGTATGAATGGCATCCCATAATACCACTCATACTAAGTAGATCATTTGAGGAACCATAGCACATAACTCACTTTCTTGTTCATTAGAGGGAATATAGCCTTAACTGACATAGACCATGTGAGCTACATCGAATTCGGTGTCGTGTAACCCCACACTGAAAGAAGGTATCCAACCTGCCTAAGGTAGAACTAAATGTATTAGCTTTTTGGTGGATCCACTAGCTAAAGACCTATGTGGACACATAGTTACAGGATAGGGAGATTGTTTCTAGAAACCCGACCTATTGTATTGGCGGAGGAGCTTCCACCTCATGAGAATAATTTAGAGAACCCGACCTATTGTATTGACTGAAGTACCTCTACCTCACTTTCCATATCCACTCGATGCTAAGAATTATTTCCCAAAATTACTTGTTTAGTCTTGAATTGGATTTACATGTTTGAAAGAGTATTTTACCCTTCGTTCAACCAAACTCATAAAATAGCTCATAGATTCAAGTAGGTGAGAATGGACTTTCAACCTTAGAATCTTCATTAATATGTGAGGAAAACTTTCACATTATGATCATGTATTTTATGAGAATAGACTTTTAATCAACACAAGAAGATCATCATAGTCATGAACATAACATGCATAGAAATGTGTAAATATGCATATGAGAACTTACTTTCAAGTAACACCATAGATACATCATAATCATGTTAATGCATGGAGTGTGTGTGTGTGATTGTCCTTTCAATGACACAACAACAACATTATCAACTTAGACACTTCACTCTCAAAGTGTTTATAAGGTATGTACATAATATCACAACCATGCAAAATTCTCATATCTTGCACACAAGTATCATAGACCATATCAAATCAACACATCTAGCATTCATTATCTTAGACATGGACATAATTGTAATTCAAGTAGTTCATTCATTGCATGCATAAGCTCATGTAATCATATTATAGGTCATGTGGGTAAAGTCTTTCCACAATAATACCATATACAATTCAACATGCATAATAGCTTCTTTCTTTAAAGCCTCATCATTCATATCTTATTCATATTAGTTATTACCCTTAAAGCCCTAGAAGTCATTTTCATATTACAAGCTTTACTCTCTAGCATTACCTCACATGGTCATCATGTAAACCTAATTCTCAAGGTAAACTAACCACGTGCTTCATTCTTGATCATTTAAAGTCATTTAGTATCATATTAAGTCAATCTCAATACTACTCAATCATGATCCATCATATAAACCCTAATCAAGTTCATTCATGTCTACAAGCTTCACTTGTAAGTAATTCACGCCTAAGTCATCTAATCTAAGGCAATTCATAAATAAGTTCATCAATCTTAAGAGATCACATCTAACCCCTCAATTTGCCTCTTTCATGGCACAACATTAGACTATATAAACTTTACCCTAGAATTTTAGGTTAATAAATAATACATGTATATTCATACTAAAATCATGCAATTACATCATAATCAACCCACATCCACTCAATTGGAACAATTACCACATAAATAACTCTATCACATTCTACTAGTATCAACCAATACCCATACTTGAGATCCAATTTGGGGGAAAGGGAAATCCATAGATTCTTGGGTAATTCATCATTAAAACAGTAGTAATTCATCAATTTAATCATAATATAAATCAATTAAGTCTTTGAAATCTTTTTTTAAAAGGAACCCATGGCTTAGAGTGAAAACCCACTTTTGAGAATTTGAGAGATTTGAAATCTAATTTTGGAAGGGCACTATGGGTGAAGTCTAACCATAGATGAAAAGCCACCATACCTTAATGGAGTTTTCCTCTAAGTTTGAGAGGAAGGACCTCGGTTCTTCAAGTCCTAGCCTCCACTTCTTCTTCTTATTCAATGGAGATTTTTAGAGAGAGAAATATTGATAGGGAGAAGAACTTGGTTTGATTTGGGTCTTTGGGTATAATGAAGTAAATAGTGTGTTTAAAGACTTAAAATCATATATATAAGTGAACTAAAATAATTAAAATCGACCCCATAAAATAACTAATTAATTAGGAAATTGCAAAAAATTCCCCTAACTAGGCAGCCCACTCCCAAGCACCACGAGAGGGCCTTACGAGTCATGGTCAAGACCACGAGTCATGGTCCTGCCAGTGGTCCTTAGGCAATGGCTATGGCTTGGGGTCTTAGCCTCCATAAATTAAAGGCATGACCACGAGAACTCCCACGATCTCTGGTCAAGACCACGAGTCATGGTGAAGGTCGTGGTCTTGAGGCAATAACCAGGCCTCAAAGCCTTACCTCCCACACGCCTAAGGGGTCTTCATGAGCACCTATCCGATCCGTTAAGGGCACCACGGCCCATGGTGGTGCCCGTAGTCCCTTGACCAGTAGCTCCTCTAACTTGTCATGCCTCCCATGAGGCTAAGGCAACCTCACGAGCCTTCTCATGGTTCGTGGTAATGACCACGAGCCGTGAAGTGGCTCGTGAAAGGAAGCCTTAGCTTGCCACTTTTGGGAGTGCACTGCCTCACCAACCACGGGTGGCCACCACGGTTCGTGAAGACCCTCGTGGTCATGGTAGGCAGTGGAAAGGTTAGTTTTTGGCAGCCTTGGCCCCCTAGCCATGGCCTTCATCCAAAACCCTTAGCCCTTGCCCTTAACCCTAGACGTTAACCCTCACGTTTAGGCTCTATTTAACCTTACTAATTTCCGATGTGTTACATTCCTTTAAATTGATCTTGCATTGTGTTATCTTATTTCTTGGAAAAATTACAGTTTATTTGGGTGTGCCCAATTCTGCCACATAGTTTACACAGAATGTCGGCACCCTCATAGAAGATCCCCTGTTTAAGATGATCAATATAAATGTGTTGATTTACCGGTACCCCAATGGGAACCTCAATACATATCTGTGCATATCTCCCTTTGAGTGTGGTAGATGTGCACACATCGATTTTTACCAAGCGACCAAGCTTATTTCTGATTCTGGCCAAAACATTATGGTCATAGTACTCTATAGGTAGTTCCGGCAATCGGATCCATATAGCTGAGTATATTTCGTCTGCTTCCGAGGCTACGAAATTTGGATGCCATTTTTTTATGAAGAGGAAGAAGCCATAGATAAACCAGGGTTCATTTTGTAAAGCTAGGCGCATGTTTTCCTCTTTAAGGAACTTCACAATATTGTATTCGAAGCCCAGATCAATGAGGACTATTTCTTCGAAGGGTCGCCATATATTGTTTAATTCAGTAGCTTGATAATAATGGAGTAGGACCATGGCTTCTAAATCCTGGTTTTCTCCTCAGTGGTAAGAATTAATTAGTCTTCTTCGGTATCAACAATTAAATTATGTTGAGAAGATGGTGTTGCTTGCACTGGGTCCCAATATCTATTTCCATAGTAGATTGAGGATTTATCACGGGGACAGATTAAATGAGGGCATTAATGAAGAAAAGAGGTTCCCTAGGTATATCCTTAGCATTGTTCACAGTGGTTTCCGTAGGTGGATCCGGAGACATCTCACAATCATCAGGTGGATCCCTATTTGGTGGGATCTTGCCTAGGTGAGGCATTTGGTTTTAGTGAGAAGTTAGACTTTCTCTCTCTACATACAATTATGGGTATATGGAGTCTTTATCTTTGGTTAGTGGTATCACCTTCTAAGAAATAAAATTATAGTGACATCATCATTTTAACTACTCCATTCGCCGCAAATAAGTATTATTTTAACTTATTTCACAACCATTAAAAATATATAATTAATTAAATTATTCTAATTTATTAAATATTATTGAGTATTGAATATTATTAATAAGAAATAATATTTAACATATAAAAAAATATAGTTAAAAACAAAGTACTATATTGACCTTCTTTATCCCGTAGTTTGTTAACATATATAAGGGTAGGTACACATTCACTCTTGATTTCATGCACTAAAGATTGATACTTTTTCAAAGTTGAAGAGATCTATGTGTTACACTCGAAAATTACAACTCCCTCCCCCACCCTCCACAAACCAATTACTTATGTGAGGTTAAAGTTGCTTCTTCTTTTTTTTATTTTCTATCAAAATGATATTTGAGGTAAAATTAAGTTGCATATATAAAATATGTTGAACACATCTTTTACGATGGTAATATAGAAAATATTATTAGGAAGCTATATACATGGTAAACTTGAGAAAAAGGCCGGACATACCCCTCAGTTTTTTCAATTAGAGTTGACATCCCTCGTTATGGAACTGACTCATATATACTTTTACTTATACACAAATGGCTCACATATACCTCTTTTCCTCTAACAGAAGAGAAAAAAAATATTTTTTTATTAAAACAAAAGGAAAATGGTCTAAAATATTCCTCAACTTTCGTTTAATGGTTAGTTTTACCCTTCATTATACTATGTGGTTATTGATACCCTTGTCGTTACCAAACTTAATAGTGTAATGATCCTGAAGGTTATATTTGAAAATTTTTGAAAAAAATTATCGTCTTACCCCTTCTGTTGGTTGCCCCGAGTCATGTTTTTCGATTTAGGAATTTGGTTTTGAAATTAGATTGAAAAGTTGTGATTTTTCATAGTTTTAGAGTTTTTGGAAACTTTAAGTTGTTAAAAGTGGGTTTTGTCACCAACCGGAGCTAGGAGTCTCTGAATGGAATTATGTTAGTCCCATCAACTCCGGAATGCGAAATTTGGTCAAGGAGTGTTGCCGTTTTCAGTTTTGAAGTCCTTATGTGAATTTGGGCTCTTGAGTTGTAAGTCTAAGTGTATATAGATCAAGAGTTGACTTTGGTCAATATTCAAAATTTGGACATTCGGATTGGATTTTTGACGATTATGTTGGATTGAAGATAATTTTAGGCCTAGATAAGCTCTTTGTTGAATTTTCTATTTCGGGGGTAATTTTATATTTTTGAGTTAAAGTTTATTGCGACTTTAACGGGTTTTGGGTCAAGAAGACATTGAATCTGTGTCTCAAAAGTTCCATTGAGTCCATAATGTCGAGGTAAGTTAGGTAGCATATCTAGTTTGTGTGCATGGGATTTCAAACTATTCCCGATGGTTCATTTGGTGAATTTTTGTGTCTTGATGTTTTGTTGTATTCCTGATGTTTGGTGCCTCTTTCGCATTCGTGGAGCTTGTCCATGTTCACGAAGGTTGTTCTTGTTCGTGAAGGGTCTTGTGATCTCGCCTCCGTGTTCATGGAGCCTTGACTGCGACCGAGGAGGGCGAAGAAGTTGACCTTCACATTCGCGAAGGGTCAGGCGGCTTAACTCCTGCACTGTGGAACTCTTGACCACAATTGTGGAGTGTATGAGCTCTGACCTCTGCATTTGCAGGGCTTTGGCCACGATCTCGGAGAACAACTATCTGGCAAGTTAATTAAAATTCTCAAAACATGATTTCTTCCCCCATTTCTCTATTGTTGAACCTTGAGAGCTCTAGAAAGGCGATTCTAAAGATATTTTTCAAGCTAAAATTATTGGGTAAGTGATTTTAATTCCCTCCCTTCCTTACCCAATCATCATTTCATGATTTTTAAATCTAAATCTTATTTTCAAATTCAAAGGTTGGAGGTTTTCTCTTGAAATATTGTTCTTGGTAAAATTGAGTTTTAAGGAGAATTCCAACTCAGTTTTCTTTACGATTTTATTTATGAGTTCCAAAATCTTTGGGTACCTTGATTTTCTAAAAAATCCAAATTTAACCCTGGCCCTCGAAAATGGCATTTTATGTCAATTTGGATCCATTTTTCAAAATCAGTGTTACGAATATTGTTGTTCATGATTTCTTATTGGGATTATTTATTTGATAAGTTTGTTTGGATTTGAAGACTCATCGTAAAAGGAAGGCTCTAGTGTCAAGTTGATTATTTTCTTTTTTAAGGAAAGATGACATATTTGACCCTTTGTTAAGTGTATTGAATTTTGTATGCCTTCTTTTGTGATGGGAAATAATGAAAATTGGTGAAGGATTTCACAGTTCTTGTTTGTTGTTAACTATTGATTAAATTCTAATAATGATAATATGGGGTAAAAAGAAATTCATTGATAAACTATTGTATAATGTGGCATGAATGATTTGGACGGTTATATTGACTCACTATTGATGATATGTCATGATTTTATGAGTGTGGATTGTGTATTTATATAGAATTTATCATCTTTCTATTATTCTTGTAAACTTGCTTATTAGCATTGATTCTGAAACATTATAATGAGATTTGAATTCTTGATATGCCGATGGAAAATGGTTTTGACAAGTGATATTTATGCCAATGAAAAATGATTCTGGCGAGTGATATTTATGCCGATGGAAAATGGTTCTGGTGGATGTGTGGACTGATACATCCTTTATGGGTATCGGCCTACAAGTTGCGGGTATGTGCAGTGATGCATGGGCAGATATGTCCCATGTGTGTCTCAGCCTGCAAATCAGTGGGCATGCATCGATAGGATAGACATTCATCATGCATGATATATGACAGTTGCATCGCATTGCACTTACACCTCATCATCTTTGATATTTATGAGTGAGCCAGGATGTTCATGAATATTTGAATGTGTAGTGTAATATTGATGTTATGGAGACTTTGATATGTGAATTACAATGAGTATATGTATAGTGTTGTAATCATATATATTGATTTGTTAGATTGGGTTGGTCCGATTCTTATGCAAGTTGTAATATAAGGAGGTTCAGATGGTGTGTTGGAGTACCTGTGCTTAATATTATTATTTTTAGGGTTAGTTAGGTATGTTTGTTGAGTATCGTCGTTGTTTGGTACTCATCCCCTTGCTTCCTACACCTGTGTAGGTGATGAATCCAGATCGTCTTGATTAAGCTCTTATCATCTTCATTAGAGGCTTGCTTTTGGAGTTCGTGAGGTTATTGCTTGTCATCTCGGCAGACGTCACTTGTTATTTCATTATATCCTTGTTATACTCTAGAAACAGAAATATTCAAACTTGTATTTCTTTTGAATTTATTGTAATACTTAGAGACTTGTACACATGACACCGGATTTTAGGGGTAATTGAGTTATATTATGATTTCCCATGATTTATGCTATGTTAGTTCTCTATTTTGTTCTTACTTCTACATTTACCTTATCGAGGTTGATTTAGGCTAACATGTCTTGATGGGATAAGGCAGGTGTCATCATGTTCTATTTTTGGATCGTGACAAATAAATATACCCTTTAATATGACGACTTCTCCAAATTGATCAAAACTATCCAATTTCAATTCGATTTCATCTATTTAACTCGAACCCAACCCATTAAACTAAACAAAACACATAGTACATTATATCTCAAAATAAATTTATCCGATCTTCTTCATCTCCTTCATTTCTCCATAAAACTTCACACATTTAATACAACAATAACCTATATACGTTGATCCAAATAGTTCTATATGCATGTATTCAAATTCTGCTGCAATTTCAATTTCACTTGCCTCAAATTGCAAGTTTTGAAATTAATTACGGATAGTTCTTGACTTTCCACAACACGTGAAAATAATTTATCTTTATTAGATTTCTTATTTTTGGGGTTCTTGTAAATTGATTTGAATTTGTGGAGGTAGTTAATTTAGGTGAGATGGAAAGGGAAATATTTGTTTGAGTTACTTATTAGTTGGGTCGGGTGCAAGTTAGATTAAGGGTGAGAGTTTTTTATTTTATTTTATTTTATTTTCGCGTAATTTATGTTGATGTGGAGTTCTCCGTTAAAAAGGGGTACGAGTGAAAAGTGCTAGAAAAAATAATAGAAAATATAATTGAAGAAGATGGTTTTGAGGCGTGAAGAATCACTTTCCTTAAAGAGATATTGTACGTATACATATTGGGAAACTACAAACAATTCCCTTTAGAATACAAAAAAGCCCTTGTATATACTTGCAGATTTTTCTTAGGGTACTTCTAAAGAGTCCTTATATTTATAGAGTTTAAGAGATAATTTTTCATAACAGCCATGTTCTTTCATGGACAGATGACTTTTCATAATAGTCATATTCTTTCATGAGCAAATGTGTTTGCTTAATTTAAGACCTTACAATACATAAGCATAACTCTTAACTTGGCATCAGCTAACAACTATGACCTTTAACTTTGGGTGTGCACAAGTAGGCACTTAAACTTAAATTAAATTGAACAAATAGACACATTTGTCCCACATGACACCCTACATGAAAATATTGTGTCTGACGTAGCGTATTACATGTATTATGTCATGTGGGACGTGTGTGTCTATTTCTTCAATTTTATACAAGTTTAAGTGCCTACTTGTGTGCACTCAAAGTTGGAGGGCATAGTTATCCGTTAAAGCCAAGTTAAGGGTCATTTTATTTTCTCTTTATTTTTTAATTTCTTTTTTTATGTTCCTTTCCTTTTCTTTTATTTTTTTCTGATTATTCTTTATTCTTTATTATTTTTCTTTCGTTTTCTTATTTTCTCAAATCATAATATTCATTATTTTTTCACCACAATTTAATTTCATATTTTTGGTTATTTTATATTTTGTTTTTTATTTTTTCCCATTTCGTTTAATTTTCTTTTCGCTTTTTATTTATGTTTGATTTTCATTTGCTTCGGTCTATAATAATACTATCACAATACATCTACACACTTTCATGATATAATTGATGCATGCTTCAATATTTTAGTGAGACCTCCATGATACCATCGTTGTATATTTATACACTAACATGATATAATTGGGATTTGCTTCAGCCTGTAATGATAACACCACAATATATTTTTGTGATGCCATGATATCATTGATTTGTACTTCAATCCCGCAGTTCCACCTCCATAATACCATCATATACTGGCATGGTATCATTAAGGATCGTTTCACATAATCAGTAACACTCCTCAAATCATGTACGATACCATCACAATATGTGAATATACTATTTTGGTAGTACTAAGGTTTCCTTCATTCATTCATTCATAATTCTACTCATTCATTAATGATACCATAACAAATATGTTGTTATGGTATCATTAAGGTTTTCAAAAAGGCATAGCTTTCCCCTCGAACTTGTCCTGAAAAGTCAGTTACACGCTTAAACTATCATGGTGACCTATTACACACCTTAACTACTCAAAAGTGAATTTATTACCACCCTGAGACGTGTAACGCCACTCTCACATTATGTGGTGTATTACACTCGCTGCCACATCAACGCTACGTCAGCGTCAAGTCATAAACTATAATTTTTTGTTTTCTTTTCTTTATTAATTAACTTTTCTTTTGTTAACTATATTTTACTCTAACTAATTCCTAATTAATTGTTTTAATTCTCTAATAATTATATCTTCTTCGTCACTAATCCCACCCATTTTCAATTCTCATTTCATCGAAAAATCATATCCGGCCCCACCTTCACTATTGATTTTGTTCTTCACCACCACTATATCACCTTCAATTCTTCTTCTTCTTTGTCACCCAACACCAAATATCACCACCACCATTATCAATATCGATTTTTTCTTCTTCACCACCTTCAATTACCTCTTTTAATGTTTGTCACCCGCCACCCATCACCACCAAACTCATCAAGTTGCTATTACCACCAAACCCAAAAATTGATTAACAACCAAGAATTCATTAACAAAGTCAAAAAAAATGAAAAAGACAGAAACAATCAATCAAAAAATTTCTAGATAAAATACAATCATTCACTAACAAATCTATGGGAATTAACCTAATTGCGAATCAAAAAAATTGTGTTTTAAGATTGTGATAAAAAATAAAGAAGTGTGATGAAAATAAAGAATGAAGAAGAAGAGGACAATGGGTGGGGTTTGAAGAAGAAGAGGTGTGGGGGGGGGGGGTGGAAAAGATGATTCTAACTCTTTTTTTTTTAACTTTAATTTCAAACTGACGCACCTATTTTTTATTTTTGTTTGTTTTTTTGCCACATCAGTTTTAGGGGGTAAGAAAATTCACTTTTGAATAGTATAGGTGTGTAATAAGTCACCATGTTAGTTTAAGCGTGTAACTAACTTTTCGGGACAAGTCCAAGGGAGAATTTATGTCTTTTCCCTTAAGGTTTCCTACACTCATTCATGGACAACCAACATATATATATATATATATATATATAATATCATGAGATCATGGACTAATGAGCGGTCCTTAAAGGGAGGAACTCATAATTTCTCAATGATACTATCACAACATATCATATACTGACATGGTATCATTAAGGATTATTTCTTATAATATGTAACACTCTTCAGATCAGGTATGATACCATCAAAATATATGAATATAATGTTGTGGTAGCACTAAGATTTCCTTCATTTATTTATAAAACTGCTCATTCCCTAATGATATCATAATAGTATATTCATATAATGTTATGGTATCATTAAGGTTTCCGACCGTCATTCATGTACAACCAACACATTTCTTAATGATACCAACACATTATGTATTTATGTATGTATGTATATATATATATATATAATAGCATGGTATCATTGACTAATGAGCAGTCCTTCAAGAGAGAACTCATAATTTCTCAATAATACCATTACAACATATCATATACTAACATGATATCATTGATGACTATTTTATATAATGATTTCGAGATTCAAACAAGTTTATCTTTGATCGTAATTTTTTCCTATATCTTTTAAATATTTTGAATTATCAATTATTGAGACTTATAGTACTTTTTATGTAGTTTACAAATATATAAATTTCAT
>JAJONQ010034211.1:0-51343 GCA_036250385.1 Solanum microdontum | reverse complement strand
CAGCGTCCCCCGAGAGGGACGTCGGTACGAAGAATGTACTGAATATGTAGGGCAATAACATATGTAAACAAGAGCTCAATTGAAATCAAGTATCAATATGTAAATGCATATATCAGATTAAAAGACCACCCTTGTTGTTGTTATGGGATCATGTACATTATATTCTTTTCTGTAATTTTCTTTACATTGTAATCTCTATAAAGCATGTGATACAAATAACCAACTGATCAGTGGTAAAAAAGGATGACCCATGCTAGGCATTTTAACCCCTGGGATGCTGTCCTCAAATATATAAATTTGGGATCCACCCATGCTAGGCTTTCGCCCCTAGCCTGCCACCCTCATACACAAATTGGGATCGACCTATGCTAGGCTTTTGCCCCTGGGCTGCCACCCTTACACATATACCGCTTCATATAGTTTCTTTAATCTTTGAGATTGTTACTTTGGTGGTCATAATTATTTTTGAGCGTCAGAACTGTGGATCAGTAGTAGGAAACATGTGAATATGCACTTAGGGCAGTAACAATAATTTTGTCTAAGGTTATTACTTAGGGAAAAGAAAAAGATGAGGTCTTGTTATGAGAAATAGCTAAATGAGAACCCTTAGTTTGTTACGAAAAGTAATGCGGGCAAATTCTAGTTGGTATAGAGAGATGATAAGTGTAACCTCGTTCCATACCCAGTCTAGCCGTCATTCTAGGGCAAATAATCCCAAGGGGAAGATATTGTAACACCCTAGATTTTTTTTTAGCTATGACTCAAACTATCCTTCGTTGTGTGTAGGATTTTACCGAGGAATTTAAAATTTCTTGAGTGTTAAGGTCACTAGATGTAGCACCCTGAGTTCCAAGAAGAACTAAAGAGGGTTTATACAAGTCATTCCTAAGTTCCTTAAGTGTTGGGTCAACTTCAAATGACCATAACATTTAGTACAGGATGAGTTAGGTTGCCCATAACATATCAAATGAAATGTCTTTGAATTAATTTTCTAATGCCACCAAGTTTGTTAATTTCGAGGTCGGATGAGTGAGATATGCCCTTTTGAAGTGGAGTTGTCCAATTAAGGAAATTTACCTAAAAATAGTGAGGGGTATTTTAGTCTTTTCCTTTCCGAATCAGATTAAATTCATTTTTAGTAGTGTTTTGGGGGTCTAATCTGATTGGGTTCAGTTTTAAAATCCTAATATATCCCTAGGGTTTTAGTTGAGAGTTCAAGAAGAGAAAAGAAGAGAAAAGGGGAGAAAAGAGGAAAGGATCTAGGCGTGCGTTGAGTTTCTTGAGTTTTGTTGCGGATTTTCGCCATGGGTTTCATCCCTGTGAGGTATGTGAGTTTACATAGTGTTGGGTCCATTCACCCACGAGTCAAACATGTTTATTTAAGCGTAATTTTGTTCTAGAAAGATGAAAGTTTGATGATCTTGAATTGTTTTCTTGAAATTGGCTTTCGTTCTTGAGTAACGATAGGATTGTGGAGTTCTTGAGGAAATCGTGTCAATTTTATAGTCGTTTATGAGTATATTTTTGTGTACATGGTTTTGTAATTTTAATCTAAAGAGAAATTTAGAAAAACAATCGAATCTAGGTGATATGGGGTTAGAAAATGAGGAAGAAAAAGTCGGACAGAAAACAAGTACCAATTCCGCGTCACAGACCTATTCCTTTAGATTGAAAATTCCTCTCAATGTCGCAGAGAGATCGTTTACCCCATTGTTTCAAAATTTATTTTTCAACCAAATATTAAACTACATCTCCGTGTCGCAGACTTGCTTCCCATACAGTGTTCTTCAAACGTTTCTCATGATTAACTATCTAAAACACTTTTATTCATCACAATATCTTTCCTATCACAAATAATAACCTTGAATTCATAATTAATATTCAAGATAGAGCTAAGAGTTATGTTTTGAGATTTCTTCCGAACATTTTGAGAAAGTCCCCTAGAGTCTTTTTGAGGAGTCTTCTACAATTTCTAATATCTTGTTTCAAAACTCGAGCAAGTGAGTATGAGAATGAGGAGAATGTATTCGTGAGTCTACTTTATCATCACGAAATCCTTCATATCATGAACCATAACTCTTGAATTCATAATTCACATTCAATAGAGATTTAAAAGTAGAGTTCAAGTCTTTGAGTTCAAATGTGAATCCTTGGGATAATCTATCGATTTAAACTATGTTTTTTGAAAGTAAGTATGAGAATGAGAAGATTCGTATACATGAGTTCCATATTGTTGTGGAGACCCTCGAGTTGAGTCGTTCATGCACATAAATTCTGCATGAACTCCATAATTTTCGTATCTTTGAGAGGAGTAGTATCTTCAAGTTCTAAGTCTTGAGCGTTGAGTTCATTTTCCTTTTGAGGTATATTAATAATCACGATCCATTACATGTTACCCATGAAGTCCTTGAGTTGATTAATTCATGCCCATAACACATGAACCCTATAAGTCGAGTAGTTTTGAGATGAGAAGTATCTTTTAGTCCTTACGTTGAGTAGTTCATGCTAATAATTGTGCATGAACCCTTTGAGTCGAGAATTTTTTAAATGAGTAGTATAATTGATGTTCTTGGTTTACGAGTATTGATTTCTACCTATGGTTATTGAAAACCTTGAATTGAGTAGTTCACGTCCATAATTCGGCATGAACCCTATTTTAAGAAGTCTTTTTACAAATTGTTTTAAAACTTGTTTTAAAGACTTGAGCATTAAGTTAAGTAAGAGTAAAAGAGAAGTTCATTTTCTTCAAAAGAGTATATGGGAACTAAGTATTCCCAAAAAGTAAATGTTTTCACATTTAAGCAAGAGAGAAAACACCAATTTCCAAGAGAGCTTTTGAGCTAGTTTTTGAGTAATTATCTCAAACCACATAAAGAGCTATGTTTTTAAACATATGATCTAGTTTCATTCTAGGAGTAGTATTGAGCACCAATTTGGGGATGAGTTTGAGCTCAGATAATTCAAACTTTCCATAAACCTGTAGCCAACATGGGTAGAAAAGGGTCATACTTTTTAGATGATTCCTTAGTGCTTTTTAGCATAGACTAGATGATCCACATAGTAGTTCGATTCTATACCCCCGACAAGGTATAGGACTTCCCTGGCAGAGTGAGGCAAGATGATGTATCATCACATAGCTCATAGTGATGGTTGTTGGTTAGAGAAACTCCCACAAATATATTGTGCATTCTTATATACACAGAGTTTATTTCGTATTTTCATCTACAAATAGAGTTTATATTGTATCCTTGAATACAAACTGAGTCTATATTGAAATTTTCAATACATTTAGTTGTTTTCTACTATTCTAAAAGCTTTACATATATTGCATATGTATTGTTACTTTATATTGAGTTGAGTATCTAGTGTTGAGTACCCAGAGTCGATTATCTTATAATTGAGTTGAGCCTTATTTCACTGAGTTGAATGTCTTATTGTTGAGTTGAGCCTTATTTCATTGCTTTGAATACCTTTTCATTGAGTTGAGCCCTATTTTCTCTTAGTGGAGTTTAACTATGTTATTCGAGTTGAGTTGAGTTGAGAAGAGATAAACATGTTTCTATTCCACCAGTCCAAGCTTATGTTTATGCTTTATAATTCCCCTTACATGGTCGTACATTCCATGTATTGAGTCATTTCGCTTGCATCGTTTCATGATATAGCTACAAGTACTCAGGATCATCAACAGGGGCATCGTTGATACCATATGTAGTTAGAGTTAGCTCTGGTGAGCCTCCTTGCTTCAAAAGGGTTCCACTTGTACTTTCAGTTATATTAGTTGTTAGGATGTCATGAATCTTGTCTTGACTTCCGTCATTGTCAGTTAGAGACTTCATAGATAGAAAGTAGAGTTTCAGAAGTCTGTTCATTTATTTTGTTAAATATTTTAAAGACTTAAGTTGCCTATTTTACAGCAAGTTGAATATATTTTTTATTAAGAGTTATTCATTTCAGTTAAACATTTGTTATTGAGTTCAAAGAATATAATTTATTTTTAAGCTTCTGTATGCTTGAGTTCGTTTTCTGCTTGTAGTCAGTCAGTATGAGGGTTCGCTTGGGGACTAGGAATGGTTCTCGAGTGTCGTCCATGTCTACGGTGTATGCTCTGGTCGTGACATAATACCTAACATGGGCTGATCTCAATATATATAATTATGGGTGGCAGCTCAGGCGATAAAATACGTAGCATGGGTCGATCCTAATTCTTCTGCTTAAGGGTGGCAACTCAGGGGTGGTAATACCTATCATGGGCCGATCCTAATCTATATTATTACGGGTGACAGCCCAGGGGATGAAATCCTAGCATGGGTCGATCCCAATTTGTATATTTATGACAACCGCATCCTAGGGATTAAATTCCTAGCATGGGTCATCCTTTCTTACCACTTATTAGTTGGTTATTGTGTCACATGCTACAAAGTCTATAAAGAAAAGATGAGTAAACCTAAAGCCAAAAATGTAATGTACATGATTCCCCAAGTAAAACCAAAGAATGTAATGTACATGAATGCACAAGTATAAGAAAAGGTGAATGTAATGTACATGATTCCCCAAGTATATGTAGAGGTGAATGTAAGGTATGTTATTCCAAAATTATAATCAAAGGTGGTCCCTTATCCTTATCTATATAATATTTGTGCATTTGCACCTGATTTAACTTGAGCTCTTATTTTACATATGGTTATTTTATGCCTTACATATTAACTACATTCTTTTGTACAGACGTCCCTCATGGGGGATGTTGTTTTCATGCCATAGGTACATGTGCTCAAGCTAATAAAATCTCTCAATATAAGCATAGGATACTTAATGACCTTTGGTGAGATCCAAGATGCTTCAAGGGTTTGCTGAGTCTCTAGTATATTTTTTAGATTATATATTAGTTAAGGGGTATGATGGGGTCATGTCTTGTTATAAGCTAAGTGTCTATCTTCTAGAGGCTTTGTAGACCAAATTTCAAAGTAAAGTGTGGTTATGTCTTGTTTCTAGTACTTAAGGGTTCAACGACCTAGCATTTCCATTTATTTTGGCCTATCTATGTTGGTCTTTTATCATGTTACTTGACCTATACTCATCAATGATTTATAGTTATCATATTTTCATGTACAATAAGCACAATAGAGAAGTTGGTTCTCTCGGTCCTTTAGGGCATCGGGTGCCTGTCTGTCTCGATGGGACTTGGGGCGTGACATGAAAGGCCAAAACAAACACTCCCCTTGAGTTCTTCTCGCAATCCTTGTTCTGAATGTTCATTTCCAAGTGAGTGTAACAATAATTGAATTGCAAAGAAGAAGCAACTGCTATCAGAAGGTTAGAAAGCAAAATGTCAAGATGTATACATAATCGTCGTCTTGGATCCCACACTTGCGTCATATAATTAACATACGTAATAAAACTAAACATGACAGTAGATCCCAACAAATGAAATGTAATGACTCCACGTTCGGTGTATAACCTATTAGAGTCACGAGCTTTCAATTTACTTCTGGATCCCATACATAATGATCATGTGCAGTTCCACACATAGTGACAACAAAAAAATTCACATAATAATTACTAGGACAGTTATAAGAAAAACTTTGACCATTGGAGGTGTTGTCAATAAGAAACGTGGATTTCCTAAAGATTTCCTTAAAGTCGTCCACAACTATGGTTGATCCTTACAAAAACAATAATGTTTCAGCGAAAAAGCAATTTGTGGTACACTTAAAACTATGGACATACCTTCATCACATTCTACACCCCCGTTATATTTTCCATGCTTCACATAAGATATTCCTTCATCCAAATGCATTGGATCATCTGATGGCGCTAGGGTGAATGCCATGGGACAATAGTTATTTAACATTTCATCGACCATCTTGTGCGCATCAGTTTTGATTAGGTATTCAGATTGCTTGACTTAAATCTGAGGCAACGACGAATTGAATATATTGCTTCTTTTACTACAACAAAAACAACTTTTAGCGGCAATAAATATTGACATTAATAAAGAGTGCTAAAGTCTTTACCGACATTAGTTAAGTGTAATTAGAACCAATGTCACTAAAGGCTTTAGGGACATATACAAAGAGTGCTAATTGCCGCTAAAAATCAATTAAGAATTAATTGTCGCTAATGATCATTTTTAATAAAGTATTTGTTGATGCACTTCTGCAAGACACGGAAAAAAAAGTATATTTGGCTCACTGAAACCTGACAAAATAGCCTCAAAATGACTATGGTACTCAGTCGGAGAGGTTACCTGCCAATGATTGGCCAAGCGTCCTTCCAGTGATTTGAGATGTCGTTTATGGAAGCAAATCAACACTTTCTCAACAAAGTGTTCCCAATCTTCCAATTGCTTATTCTAAAAAAGCTATTGGTACTACGTTAAAGCCTCTCCATCTAGATACAACGATGCAAGATATAACTTGTGGTTTTCTACAATTTCATAGAAATTAAAGTAGCGTTATTCTTAAGAAATCCATTACTCTGGATTCTCGCTAGAAAAGTGTTGAAATTCCACCCTTCCAGATATACTCGTAAGAAGGTTTCCAACCAACTCGCCTAACATTGAATGAATTTCCGCGAGATCCTTCGCCCAAGTATCCTTCATGGCCTTGATTGAATCTTCTATTGTTAGATATATTTCGTCCTCCATTGAAGACCTCTAGATAAAAGAACCAATGAAACAAACTCGTATTCTCAATGTATCTACATAAATATTATATTCATTGATAACCAAATTATAATAAAAACACTTGAATTACAAAGAGAAGTACTGAAATAACAAGTAACTAAAGATAGAGCTAAGAACGAGGGTGAGAAGTTAAGACTCTATAAAGAAGATGAGAGGAAAATCCAGTATCTTCATAATATGCATATTCTTTCCAAACCGCAGCTGACAACCATATAAACTCTATTTAACCTTGATCCAACGCATATCTCGTATTGGGCTGTCTAATTCTTGGGCCTCTTTATAGTAGAGCCCTAGCTAGGCCCAACTGCTTGGCCAGCCTTTGGGCCACAGTGTTCACAACAAAGAGACTATATTAAAGGCCATAACTTGTTTTAAGAGTTCAAAACAAAGTGAATCTAGTGAATGGAGATTGATTATAATCACATCAATTTTTTTTCCTTTCCTTTGGAGAACATTGACATCTCTACAAGATCCATATCACCGTCATAACTTTATATATTCATGGACGTTGAAAGTCATTGAATTAAGAACACGTAAATAATATTATACACACTTTTATCATTATTAGGGTCTGTTTATTAAATGTCACTCCTACAGTTAGTTTGTTACTTTAATTTGTTTATACAACACAATTTTTTATTTGATGCATGTGTACATACTTACAAAGGTAGCTAGCAAACAGTTCAAGTCCAAACAATATACATAACTTAGAGAGAAACAATCAATTAATATTTACAAAGTAATTGACAAACCAAACAAAACCAAAAAAGAAAAAAGTCATAAAAACACACTTAAGTTATACATCCCCCCACCCCCACCCCCAAAACCCATCCAAAATTTATAGGGGTTTGGCTACCCAAATTATCTGTTATATACATTTTTTAAGGTGTAAAATAATTCAAGAGAATTAGCATTAAAGTTAGTTTTTGAGTACAATAGTATAATTATAGCATTTATTTAGCTTTTTCTATAATTTCAAAAATTGTTTGTTGTCAACACAAATTAAATCAGGAAAGTAATTGAATAACTATTTTGGTTGGGACAAAACAAAAAATAACATTTGAAAAGTAGTCATTAAAGTAGACTCAAATTTGTTCTGTTCAGATTAAGAAAAAATTAATAAAATTAAAATATTCTGAAAGTTGAGGTGCACGTGTACCCAAAACAATAAAGTAATAAATGTATATTAAAAAATTAATAATAACTTCTTTAAAGAAAAAAATTTTCTCATAAAAAATAGGTCTCCCCATTTTTTATCTACGGCAATAAAATACAAAGAAAAGTTGATCTTAAATAATATTGATAGCAAGATCAGCTCTTATCATATCCTTCTCTTACTCTTTCTATTCCCTTAGTTACCCTAGTGAATTTAATTTTTCTAAAATGATAGATTTATAAAATTAGCGATCTCCACCTTCAAAATTTATTTTTAATTTAAATAATTTTTACCTCCAACTCTATATCTCTCTAGGACAATTGACAAAGAATATTTTCCATTTTTCCGACAAAAAGACCAAGTGCAAAACACATATGTAGGTTGATTAAATAATTAATATTAACATAAAACTATGACCCTTATGGGGAAAAGACTGATTAAATTTGAGCGACACATAAATCAAAAATAAAAATAAAAATCTAATTTACTTCTTTTAACCACAAAAACTCATGTATTAACTAGTAAAGCAACATAAACAAGCAAAAAATAGTATTATGGAAACAAGAAAAAGAGAAATCTAAAATTTGCAAGATAAATGAAATCTCAAAACAGTCAATATTAGAATCACAAATTAGATAATAACCATCATATCAATTAAAATCCTATGAAAAATGACATAGAATTTAGTTATATAAAAAACAGAGGTTATAAGTTTTATATAACATTTTTAGATTTGTCACCTTTATATTTGCATTACTTTAACAAACCAACCATCTCAGTAACATTCTCGTTGTCATTATCTACAAGCATCACACGACATTCATCTATCATATTATTAAAATGAGTTGCCATCAGATTACTTATTCCTTTAATAATAGAAGTTTTATTTTATTTAGACATAAGAATGAGGAGATACAAGAAACTATTGTATATATAAGGCTAAATTTATAAGATAATCACAACTTTTTTGGTAAATTTGTTAATTAGAGATCTAATGTGGTGTTCACATTCCCCTTGACCTATGTAATTACTTTTTTTTTCTTCTTGAAGCAAGACAGTGATATACTTTTGTCTCTTTTTTCTTTTCATATTAAGGGTTTAGTAAGAAGGTATTTTTTTTCTTGAAAAAATTATTTTTTAGTATTAATAACTTAAATGTATTTCTACTACTTGAGAAATTCCTAGCTCAGAATACATTAGGAGAAACTCAGAAAAAAATTCTAAGTCTGGATATTTTTAGAATTTACGAACTCCATTTATAGGTCGTAGTGGAACTACGGGCCGTAGATGCAATCTGTAGATGAGACTTCAAAAATAGGAAAAATTTGGTCTGAGATTTATGAGACAAGTTTATGGGTCATAAATTGTTTTACATGTTGAAGACATGAGTTGTAGATTGACTTCAGAAACTCTAATTTAGCTTGATTCTTTAGAACCCCATTTATGAGTCGTAGTTGGGAATCTGGTCGCTAGAAGGGTCTCATAGAATCAAATTTTAAAACTTAGTATTTCACTCTAATTTATATGGATGGGGATCTACAATGCGTAGATGGAACAACAACTGTAGATAAAACCACAGACCGTAGACGACCACCAAAGAACCTACCGTTAGATTTATTTTTAGAAAGTATCATATTTGTCCTTTCCCACTCATTTAATCCCAATAAATTGTAATTTAATCTATTCTAAGTTTGATAAGGGAAAATTAGTTACCTAAACCCTCTATTATCACGCATAACTCTCAAAATAAGATTTTCTCTTTCAAGTTTCCTCTTAAGCAAGAACAACAGTTTTCCATACATCAAGTCTCCATTTAGGAAATTGATGCCAGGGCTTCCATTCTAGGTATTTGGGATTTTATCAATAGGTATCCTCTCGCCTATTGAGTCCCAAAGAAACTATAGCTTTCCATGTTTATGATTCTACAAAATCTAGGGTTTCTATGATTTCATGGGCCTCTATTGAAATTCAGTTATGAAATACATAATTACCCCATGGAACTTATACCCTTTTTTTAAGTAGGCACCTTAAGTTTGCGGGGGTCCAATTACCCCACGAAACCATCCAAAAGCACAATAAATACATCATTTTGTCCCATTTCAAACCCATCAGTGTTGTCATTCAGGTTGGGCGCGTCAAGGAATAAAAAAACAGCATTCAACCAATGTTAAAACGGCATGTGGCATTCCCAATTTGAATTAGCTTTTTCATTAAATAGACCACCTTCCCAAAATTCTCCATTGTTAGCCATTGGAGATCTGCAATTTCTCATTTTAATTGTTTTTTTTTGTTTAAAATCTGTGAGATCAATTTCCTGTGATTAGGTTTTGAGGGAGAGATGTCAAATGCTAGACAAACGAAATACGCATCAAACAATGTAAAACAAATGAACAACTAATCACTACAAAATTCACTTACAATGTAAAATAAACTTTTTTTCAAAGATTTTTCAAATAACTAACCTATGAGCCTTCACTTCTTCGTTCTGATACCACTATCAACAAATTTCAACCAACAATGCTACCAACTAGCTTTGCCTCATGAAGTTTCTTAGGGTTTTGATCGGTCGAAGAGAGAGAGACGAGGGTAGGTGAAAGTGAAATGGGTTGGAAGTTTCTTAGGGTTTGGGTTATGGGTTAAAAAATGAATGGGTTAGGATCAAACCCGACCTTTGTTAAATGGGTTGGAGGTGTAGCACACGCTCTTGGATTGAGAGCACTGATGGTGAAAAATGATATATTTATTGTACTTTTGGATGATTTAGTGGGGTAATAGGACCCACGTAATGTGAAGGTGTCTACTTAAAAAAATGGTATAAGTTCCATGGGGTAATTATGTATTTCCTCTATTCTTTTTTATTAGTCTTTAATTGTATGCTTTACTTATCATTCCATGATTTAATTGGTATTTTCATGAATCCACAATATATAAGTATTATCATGACTCAAATTTATGCTTTTTCACATACATGTTCTAGATTTTTAGGTTTCATTATTGTAGAGAGTTTCAGATAAGCTGTCTTTAAGATATTATCAGTTGTTATCATTGTTAAATCATTATTCATGAGCTACTAAGTTGTCCTTATAAATCAGTATTATTCAGTCCTATCAGACTATTATTATATCTGTTAATTACATGTTTTCCTTTGGGAGTATTACTTAGTACCAAGCAGAGTTAGGGATGAAGGATCACAGTCAACATATGTTGGGTTCTTTAGGGAATCAAGAAGATTATTGACATCATGGGTGTCACTCTGGCTGAGAGTGCAGGCAGTGGCTAATATTTGGCATAAGCAATGGAAGCAAGATAAGGTTGTTGATGAATCTCCAGTGGAGTGAGGAAAGTTTAAGGCTACTTTTCTGGACATGTTCTTTCATCTTGAGTTAAGGGAAGCAAAAGTGCATGAATTCATTAACTTGAAGGGAAATATGAAAGTGAAAGATTACTCTTTGAAGTTCACTCCACTTTAAGAGTATGCTCCAACTACAGTGGCCGACTCTAGCATGAGTAAGCCTGTCTCTGGTGTTTTTGAGATAGTGATGAAAAAGTGAAGAGAAACAATTATGATTTAGGAGATGGACATCTCCCCCTTGATTCCTCATGCCCAACAAATTTAGCAAGATATGGTTAAGGAGACTGCTATGGATAACAAGAGGGAAATAACAAATCATCTACCTGAAAGCTCCCAGAACTGTCCCTAGATCTTGGACTATGACTCGTGTGCATATATCAAGCATCATCGTCATCTTCTTTCCTTCAAGATTTTTTGGTCAGCCCAATCTCGATTGTAACCTCTCCATACAACATCACTAAGCATGTTCTAACCTTGATTTTTGCCAGACCTTCAAGAGCTCTTAAAAAAAACCCTTCTCTAGTCTCAACACTTGTTGCACCTGCTTGTTTTCAAATGTTGCTTCAGTTGGATACATAGCTTCGTACCCATTTCCCATGATATGTGTATTCAATAGGTCTATTTGGGACATCATTTTAGCCATGTTTGCATCTTTCTCTTGGTTCTTCTCCATTTGTTCCTTTGTCATCCAGAAGTTCAAAGGAGATACCTGATCTTCTCTAGTTTACCAAGCTTGATTAATTTTGGTCATCTCATCAAGAAGGGTAGATGCTATGTGGAATTGTTGTTGCATGATTCCTCCTACAATGAGCTAGTCTGCCACACCTTTATTGACTAAGTCGAGGCTCCGGTAGAAACAATGTAGCAACACATTGTTCGGTAGCCCGAAAGTTGGATATTTAAGAGGCATGTTTTGGAACCTCAACCATGTCTCGTGAAAAGGTTCACCATCCACTTGCTTGAAGTTCTAAATATTATCCCTCAATTTCACCATCTTCGAGGGAGGGGAAAAAAATACATAAAACACACCAGTGACCTCAGAAGAAGAAGTGATTGATTCCCTTGGTAAATCGGCCAACCACATCATTGCCTCCCCCATTAGGGAAAGGGAAACAAACGAAGTAGGACCGACTCTTGAATGATATTCTTGAAAGAAAATGGCCCACAAACAGCCATAGGGTTTTGGATGTGGTCATGAGGGTCCTCAGTAGCAAGACCTCCAAAGATATCCTTCATTTGCAACAACTGCAACATAGTGTTTGTCACATGAAACACTGCATTTCCCACAATCGGAGGCAATCGAATGGCACCCGTACTTCCCAACTTATCATCATTGACATCATGCAAATTACCAATATCATCATTGTTCCCAAGATTACTCGCATTGCTCCCATCAAAACTCATCTCTTCACCTACTTAAGAGCAGCCAACAAAGAACACGAATAAGTTGATTCAATTACAATAAATTGTTCACAACTAAACTTCACCAAAAGAATTATAAACACCACTCCCCGGCAGCGGCACCATGTTTTCATAATGCTCAACTACACTTCATTCGATTCTATGAGTAGGTGGTGGCTAACAAGTATAAACCCACCTACGAGTTGGGGTTTATCACACACAGAGAGTTATACGCTAAAGCATTCAATTATGAAGTAGAATGGTGATCTAATCGTTTGTAGATGTAGATATTTTTGCAACAAAAAAGTAAATGACAAGGGTTTGACAATTAATGTCAAATGGGGGGATTTGGGCGAACAATTAACAGATACAAATAACCGGAGTAAACAAGTAGAGAGAGTTTCTTGGAAATGTGATAAACTGCATGCAAATTTCACTAAATGGGTGATTATTATTTACTAAAAGTCGTTGAACCTCAATGGATAGGTGAGGCTTTAGGTGCAATAGTCATTTCCCAATCAATTATCACGAATCAAAGGAGTTTTTTCGAACGTCGACAAGCAAAACATAGATTTGCAGCCCAATACCTTAATCAATCTACTTTTTTCAAGCTAGATTTGTAGGATTGCATTTACACCAACTTTCTTAAGCTAAATCCTCAACAATACAATCACTACAATCATCAACTAATAGTTTTAACGCTAATACTTCTTTCTAAAACAACCTTAGAGTACTAAAGTAGAATTGCATTTGCAACTACAATTCCTTAATTAAAACACAAACTATTAATTGTACCCGCTTCAAATCAATAATAAAATCTGTAAAAATTAACACCCATAAGAAAATTGAAACATTCAACAACATAATCACACCCCCATGAATGAGGGGTTTAGCCAAACATAATAAAGAACAAGAAATCGTTACCAATTATGTTTACCATAAAATTGGGCAACAATCCACAAGTCTCCAAATCCTCAAATTGAAGTTAAAAATGAAAAAAACCCTTAATCTCTACTCAAAAAGTGTAATAACAATGTTTATAATATTGAAGATCAAATACCCTGAACTGGACAATGTGGGAGCTCTTTTTATTCTTTTAAAAATTACATTTAGACGTTCCAAAAATTTCAGCATCGCACTTACTCGGCAAAGTAAGTTGGGCTTCACCGACCTGGTCGGCGATGTGCCTAGTGCCCCCTTTCATTGCATTCTTGGCTTGTCTTTTCACCAGTTGCTCTGTAACATTCGGCTAAGTATGTCAGCAATGCACCGAGTGCTCCTCTTCTCGCCTTCTTAACATGGCCTAGCACAACCTCTGGATGTAAAAATTTTCTAGCTACATTAGCTTCGCCAAACACTTTCGCCAACCTGCCAAAATACTTCTCCTATCTCCAAGTTGGTCTTATCCATGGTCTGACCTGCTAGTAAATTAGTCGAGCTAAAGGTCCACTGGACGACTCGCTGAGGGTCTTTGGCAAGAACCAACTTTGGTTTCCTTTTAACTTTTTTCTGCCTTTTCATTCTTTTTTTACTTGTAATGCCCTTGCCCTGCTCTTTTGCCTTCATTGCTTCAAACTAACATTTTAACATCAGTTATGAGAGTAAACTAGGCATTGAGGACACTAAATCTTTGAATATTAATCCCTAAATGAGTCAAAATCCCCCAGTAATTAGTATGCAATTGATTTTTAATCAAGCTTTTTTGAACAAGTCTTTTACTAATTTATCATTTGACTATGTGAAGTCAAATGATAATGTGTCAAATCCGCATAAAAAATTCCAAACTAGAGATGGAGTTGAGAGATCATCAAAGAAATCATCATTACGATAACTCTACGTAGAAGATCAGAGATACCAAAAGTTTGGTTCAAGAAGATCAAACAAATTTGTGACTGATAGTTCGACATTGTCAATAACCTCAATCCATTCTTGTGATGAAAACAATGTTTACGAACAAGGATAAAACATTCAGACATTTTAACAAGTTGATAAAACTTAACGTTTTCCAATGGTTTCTATATTTGGAAAATTTGACAAAAAAGTGTATCTACACAATAACACGGTTAAAAATCACATATGTGAGTGTGAAGTGTATTTCGCTTCAAAGCATATGATTGTAAAAGCACATTCTGTATATACTCATGAAACGAGAAAGTGTTCATGGTTTAAATAAACACAACAGTGAAAATAATGTATGGTAAAGGATTAATTTTGTTTCATGTGGTTATCTTGGTAGACACCACAGCTCAACGATTCAAAGACAACAAATCTACCAATCAATTAGTATATTCAACATATGTTCACTATGAAAATTTAAAAGGAAATCCTGCTTATCAAGATGTAATTAATCATTTCTTGTGTAGTACATAGTTGTCCGTTTCTTTTTTGTTAAAGTAATTCTACAATCATATGGGGGACTGTTGAGTTTTAAAAGGTGTGAATAGAAATTGATGAGTTGTGACTCTTTTGAAGAGCTTTGATTTTTCTTATGATTTATGACTTTTCTGAAGGGTTGTGACCTTTTCAAAAAATCATGACTTTTCCAAAGGGTTGTAACCTTTTTGATAAGGCATAGTAAGCATTTGTTCACACTACCCTTTGTTGTCTAAAAATAGAAGGGTTTTCTATCAGTTTTCAACAACGAATTTTTTGAACTTCTTATTATGAACAAACAAATAGTGCTTGTCTACTTTACTTCCTTTGAGTGGTTCGTTTGCACCCTGATTTAGGTACCAATAAACCGATAAGTAAGATCATTCTATTCTGGGAGGATACATTCCATTAACCTGAGGTACTTTACGAGAATAACTTTCTTAAGTAAACATTGTCGATTCAGTGAACTCTTTTTTCTTGTTTTGAATATTCTTTCTGTTTTGTTGCAAATTATATTTTCTTTACTCGTATTAACTTTCTTGTTTTGAAAATATACTGTAAAACTTGTCTTTTATTACAAAGTTCTGCAAACTTATTCTTCTATATACTTTAGAAATATAGATAAATAACAAAAGATCCAAAATAACTATATGGGTCCTTACAATCCATATATGTCACAACCCAAAAACTAGGTGTGATAACCCCTGCCTTATTCCACTAAGACAGATAAGTGTAAATAACCCTCGAAAAGGGTAAATGCGGAAGTAAGACCCAAGCGGCAATGACTTCCAGAAATGAGAAATGAACAAGGAGCCTCGATCAAAAACTATAGAAATCGGGACTCCATGCAGTTGCACAATATGACTGATATAAAGGTCGGCTAACTTCTCCACCACATACTTCACTAGAACCGGGATGAAATGGGCAGACTTGGTCAACCTATCAACAACAGCCCAAATGGAGTCATACCACTCATGGTGGTAGGTAGTCCTACTAAAAAGTCCATAGTGATCCATTCCCACTTCCAAGTAGGAATAGGCATCCGCTAAGATATACCTTCAAGCCATTGGTATTAACGCTTGACCTATTGCCAAGTCAGATACCTAGAAAAAAAATCTGCAATATCCGACTTCATTTCATACCACCAATAGTGTTTGCTCAGATCATGTTATATCTTTGCCGCACCAGATGGATGGAATATTGAGAACAATGAGCCTCCTCATGAATCAATCTAATCAATTCGCCCACCTTGGGCACATAAATCTTGCCTCAAATCCACAAGACAACATCAGAATTAAGGACATCCTCCTTGGCTTCCCCTCCCATCACTTTATCTTGAATGAGACAAATCATCTCATCATCAAACTGGTGCTCATGAATCTGCTCAACTAATGAAGAATGAGCCTCCATAAAAGTAATCAAACCACCCGTCTGCTCATACATTCACAAACAGGTGAGATTGTTTGCTACCCACTGATAATATCTAGCCAATGGTCTCTCCTCCATAAAAATAATTGTATGACTTCCCATGCTAGAAGTACTCCTACTCAAAGAATGAACCGCCAAATTGGCCCTGCCTGGATGATATCCATTACTGAAAATATATTAATGAACCACCATATTGGTCATGCTAGAAGTTTGACTTCCCATGCTAGTTCCAGCCACCTGTGCTACCTTAAATTTAGATATCTATTACTGAAAATATACCAAAGACTTCGATGATCCTTGAAGACCTCACAATGAACTCCATACAGATAATGTCACCATAGCTTAAGAACAAACGTTATGGCTTCCATCTCTAAGTCATAGGTAGGGTAGTTTTTCTCATATGTCTTCAACTTCCTAGAGGCATAGGGAATCACCTTACCCTTCTACATCAGAACACCACCTATTTTGACTCCAGAAGCATCCCGATAAATATCGAAGTCCAAGGACCAACCAAGGGTCCTTGAGGAGGAGCCTAGGAATCATCTAAAATCTGCCTAAAATAGTCTACTCACGAGGGGACCCACGCCCTGTAGGGGGTTCCACGACTTGTGGATGGTCTCGTGGGTCAAGTCCCCTAAATCACACTAGAAAAAACTCATCCAAGAATGACCAGCACGGACCGTGGATGGACCCATGGTCCGTGGATGTGGTCTCGTGGATTGGGGGGTAGTGATGGGTTATGTATGGAGTCATTTCCTCCATAGGGTCCCTAAATTCTCCAATTTCGTAAAGCTAGAATCTACAATTGAAGTTAGGATTTTCTTCCATGTCTTTATTCCTTTCAACGTTCATTCAATTGATTGTTTTATGACTTTTTATGCATGAATTAAAGTAATTGCATGTTTTTAAGTTGATTTCCCATGAACTCATGCATAACCCATGTTTTCTACGCTATGGTGATATAGTGTGGGTCTTGAACTATGAAAGATGAATTTATGAAAATATTCATGCCTTCTCTTTATGAAATAGATATAAATGAATTTGAAGATGCTTTGACTTTGAAAACATGATAAGGCTTATGAATTATTCAAAAGAACGCATGTTCATGAAAGTATGGTTATGACTCAAGTAAGCTTATAGATGAGAGTGCTTATATGTTCTATGAAGCTTAGCCACTTAACATGAATGACATCTAGATTTACCCTAAATACATTTCGGGCTATTTTCCTAAATTAGGTCTTGATTAGTATGGTACCTAGATATTCCATTATGGATTAGAGACCACAATTTCAAAACTATTTCCATTAGTATTATCGGAATTTATAGCATAAAGTTAATGACTATTGACCTTAAAAGATATTATGAAAAGATCATGGACGGTTAAAGGTTTTTCCATGCATGGTCTAAGGAGTTATAGAAATAAAATGTTGACACACTTTCCCAAGTTTCTCACCTTATTTGCTTCCTCGTCTTCTAACTGAGGCTCCCTTTCCATTTAAAGAATACCAAAGTGTGCATAAATACTCATAATTTATTGCACCAACAAAAATAAAATCATTTTAATGATATCTCTTCAACAAAAAAAAATTATTAACTTTAAAAATAGCTGATAATACCATTAAATTTAGGAGATGAAGTGAATCTGAAAGGGAGGAAGATTTTTTCCACTGGGAGTGAATCGGGAATTGAATATGCAGAATAGAAACAACCATTAAGAAGGAAAGTTTGAATTTCAACGGTAGTTTGTATTGTTGCAATGAATAGGCTGATGACTAGCTATACTGATTTTACGTTGATGGACAATGTGCGAAAGGGAGGAAAATAGGGAAATTAAACAGAAATGAAAAGCATCTGAATAGTTTCATTGCAACAAAAAGTACTATTAATATCTTTAAAAATATATACAATACCATTGCACTTAGGATATGTAATGAATTTGAATAGGATGAAAGTTGATTTGGATTTGAAGAAGTAGAACAAAAGAAGTCACGACGCTGGAAATTGATAATAGACAAGATGTAATAGTTTCAATTCTATACATTAAAATATTTTCTATTCCTGCTTTAACTTTAGCAGATCTGATGTGATAAACTTTTGTTTAATTACAATTGTGTTTTTTATCGTTACAGTTGATAGTTTGGCGGCTATAGTGATTTTATGTAGGAGGACAATATGCGAAAATGGGGGAGAAAAGGGTTTTTAGGGAGTGTATGTTTTTTTGTGTCCTCATAGATATATCCTCATGTCTAAAAGTGTATATCTTTCTTCTTTTGTAGATTAGATTTTTCTCAGTTTTATAGGTTAATATTTAAAAATATATATATAACGATATACTTTCAACCACATATTATATTAATAATAGTTCAACATAACACTAGCATATAAATCATGTGAACCATTTTAGAATTTTGTTGCAAGTTCTTAAGGACCAACATCTTTTTGCAAAGTTTAGCAAGTGTGAATTTCGTGGCTTTCCTTGGTCATATTGTGTCGTGTGAGGATATTGAGGTAGATCAAAAGAAGATGGGTGCGGTCAAGAGTGGGCCTAGGCCTCTAACTCCTTCTGACATTAGAAGCGTTTTGGGTTCGGCTGGGTACTATAGAAGGTTTGTTGAGGGATTTTCTTCCATTGCTTCTCCTTTGACGTCTTTGACTCAATAGAAAGCTAAGTTTATGTGGTCGGAAGCTTGTGAGAAAAGTTTCCATGAATTGAAAGATAGACTTACTTCCGCTCATATGTTGACTTTATCGGAGGGTACAAATGGTTTTGTGGTGTATTGTGATGCCTCTAGAGTTTGGTTGGGATGTGTGCTTATACAAAATAGTAAAGTTATTTCTTATGCTTCAAGGTAACTTAAAGTCCATGAGAAGAATTATCCTACCCATGAATTTGAGTTAGTGGCGGTTGTTTTCGCCTTAAAGATATAGAGGCATTACTTTTATGGGGTCCATGTTGATGTTTTCACCGATCATAAGAGTCTACAATATGTGTTTAGCCAAAAGGACTTGAATCTTCATCAGAGGGTGGTTAGAATTATTGAAGGATTATTATATGAGTGCCCTTTATCACCTTGGCAAAACTAATGTGCTAGCGGATGCTCTTAGACGGTTTTGAATGGGTAGTGTGGCTCATATAGAGGATTAAACGAAAGAGTTAGTTCGTGATGTTCATAGATAGGCCCGACTAGGTGTTCAACTAGTGGATTCCACCGAGGGTGGTGTCATGGTCCATAATGGTTTCGAATCGTCCTTTGTAATTGATGTGAAGTCTAAGCAATGTCTTGATCCTATCTTGGTTGAGTTAAAAGAGGCGGTACTCAAAGAGTTTGTTAAGGATTTCTCCCAAGGGAGAGATGGGGTACTAAGGTATCAAGGTAGGTTATGTGTTCCAAATGTTGATGGTTGAAAGGGAGAAAATTTTAGAAGAAGCCCATAGTTCTCGGTATTCTATTCACTCGGGAGCCACCAAGATGTATCGTGATCTACGGGAAGTCTATTGGTGGAATGGGATGAAGAAGGACATCACTGAATTTGTGGCCAAATGTCCTAATTGTCAACAAGTAAAGGTTAAGCACCAAAGGACAGGAGGCTTGTCACAAGATATTTCTATTCCTACTTGGAAGTGGGAAGATGTAAACATGGATTTTATTGTAGGCTTGCCACGTACTCGGCGGCAACATGACTTGATATGGGTAATAGTGGACCAAATGACTAAGTCCGCTCATTTCATTCCCATCAAGGTGGTATACTCAGCAGAAGAGTGTGCTAAGTTATATGTGAGGGAGATCGTAAGGTTACATGGAGTATGTCTATCATTTCGGATCGAGGTACCCAATTTACTTCTCAGTTTTGGAAGTCTTTCCAACAGAAATAGGTACAAAGGTGAAGCTTAGCACAACTTTTCACCCTCAAATGAATAATCAAGAGGAATGCACCATTTAGACTTTGAAGGACATGTTGAGGGCTTGCGAGATAGGTTTTAACGGCAATTGGGATGAAGATATGCCGTTAATTAAGTTTTCTTATAATAACAGTTATCAATCGAGTATCGACATGGCTCCTTTTAAGGCTCTCTATGGTAGAAAATGTGGGTCTCCTATAGGGTGGTTTGAAGTAGGGGAATTATCTCTCGTAGGCCCGAAATTGGTGCATGAGGCCATTGAGAAGATTCGGGTTATTAGAGAGAGGTTGAGAATGGCCCAAAGTCAGAAAAAGTCTTATGTCGATGTTAGAAGGAGAGATCTCGAATTTGACGTGCATGATTTTTTGTATTTGAAAATGTCACCCATGATGTGTGCTATGAGGTTTGGGAAGAAGGGGAAACTTAGTCCTTGGTTTGTGGGTCCTTATGAGATTTTGAGGCGTGTTGGCAAGATTGCATATGAGTTAGATTTTCCAAATGAGTTGGCGTTGGTGCATCTGGTGTTCCATGTCTTAATGTTGAAGAAATGTATTGGGGATCCATCAAACATAGTTCCCTTAGAGGGTTTAGAGATTAAGGATAATTTTGTTTATGAAGAGGTACTGGTTGAAATCTTAGACCAGCAAGTCAAAAGGTTGAGAAACAAGGAAGTTGCCTCCATGAAGGTATTTTGGAAGAATCATTTAGTTGAGGGTGCTACTTGGGAGGCCAAGGCAGATATGAAGTCCCGATATCATCATCGCTTTCCTTCTACTCCTATTCAAGCTTGAGGTAAGTAGTTCCCTTTGAATTTCCTTGTTTTAGGAGTCATGTTTGTTATATGTATTTTTCATGATTTTCTTATGTTATGCATGTTCTTTAGAAATTCATGTTTAGTAAGAAAATGAGTTTTTCTGATCGATGTTCCTCATGTTGTTGTGCATTGAGTATGCGTTGCCTATCGACTTCATGAGATGAATTATTGAACATGCTTTAGTATGCTTTTGAGAGTAAATTACATCTTGGCTCCATGACATTGTGTTTAGCATGCTTTTAGGTTGAGAAGGTAGTTCCTCCTATGAATATGAGAAATGTTGTGTTTTCATGCATAACGGGTTGTTAGATGTAGTTCCTACTTCCTTGTGATGCATTGTTTATGTTTGAGTTGAAGTTGACGTTTCCTCCTTTAAATTGTGCATTATTTTGATACTTCATGCATGATGGGCTGCTAGTCTTGAATCTTTACTTTCGTAAGGTGTCTAGATCGTCATTCGAGGATAAATGTTCCCAAGGGGGAGATATTGTAACACTCCGGAAATTAGTAGGCTAAACTAGAGCTTATTGTGAGGGTTAGAGCCATGGATTTAACTCCCCATACTTCAAAATAGAGGGTTTCGTGTTAGAACGTCAAAGTGATACCCCCCAAGGACCAACCATGGGTCCTTGAGAAGGCCCTGGAAATTGCCCAAAGGCAGTGGACCACGGCAGGACCCACGCCTCATGGGTAAGTCTACACCTGTGGGTGAGGGACCGTAGGTCAAGGCCTGCCAATGAAGTTCTCTGAACCAAAATTACGCTTCACTAGCACAAGTCGTGGGTCCAACCACGGACCGTCAGTGAGGATCGTGGGTGGTGACCTGGAAACTATTTTTAGGAGTTAGTTTAGGGGCACGTTGGGGTATTTCGATTTTAATTAATATTAAGTGATGTCATTTTAGCCTAAATTAGATCACCCATATAAGGATTTTATATCACTAAATTAAGTCATTCACCTCATTGTTTCTAAAACCCAAAACTATTCCCAAAACATCATCCTCACCAAAGAAATTCTCTCTCTAGAAAATCTAGGAAAAAGAAGAAGGAAGTTTGAGCTAGGGTTCAAGGAGAAAGGTTTTCTTCTCAAATTCATCTGATTTCATTGATAAGGTATGGTAGCTCTTCATCCATTGATAGAATTCATCTATGGAGCAACTTCAATAGCCTAATTTCAAAGATAGAAATCCCCAAAAGCAAGGGTTTGATTCCAAAGTCATGGGTTCCTTTATAAAATGGTTCTAATGCTTGAATTACTTTATATTATGATTGAATTGATGATTTATTATGGTTTTTATGTTGAAATCCCCTAGAACACATGAAATCCCTATATTTCCCAATTATGATCTTGTGATGTGGGCTTGTGGATGAAAGAAGGATATTATGAGATTATGCTTGTAGTACTTGGTTACTTGAATTATGTTGATATCCATGTATAATGTAGTGAATTCTAGATGTGTTGATTCGATATGATCCTTAATCATTGAAAGGGCAAATTATGATATTATTCATGTTTTTAAAGTCTTTGTATATGCTTTAAGAACACTTTGAGAATGAAGCGAATACGATTATGAACTAGTTGTTGTATTGTTGAAAGGTTATCCTCATATACACACTTTTGTATGATTATGATATTATGCGAAAAGTTTTCTCACAATATGATGATTCTAGGGTTTAAAGGCTTTCTCACCTATAGAATCTATTTGAAGATATGGACAGTGAAAGGTTATTCTCACACATGATCTATGAGCTATCTTACGAATTATGTTGGATTGAGTGTCAATACGTTCTTCCATGAATATGAAGTTTAGTCAAGACATAATATGAACTCCATGGGAATTAATTCTTAGCACCGAGTGGATATTAAATATGAGATTGATGCTTTTACACTAGTTTAGTCCTGTCACGACCCAGGGGTACCCCCTAGACGTAACATGGCATACTCAACCCCGAAGGGGTCTCATATAAGCCCTTAGCATCATAACATAGGTAAAAGAAATGAAAATAAGAAACAATTTAAAACTATTACAATCAATGTCATATTTCATAAAATCAAGCGGAAGTCTTTACTGAAACCTTTGTCTCAAACCATCTATTAAACTCTTGAATAAAATCTTTGGGACATAGCCCATACAAAGTCTAAAAACATAAAGAGATGACAAAAAGGGAATAAGGGTTTGTCCTAGAAGCTATGAGGACTCACCAATTCTTCAACTCTTCTTGACCCTTAGAAACCTAGCCTTCAAAGCAACTCAATCTCCTCAACCCTACATTTGATTAGAATGTAGGCCATATGCGTTAGTACAAAATGTACCAAGTATGAAAGCTAGCACAACATCAAGAGCATATCAAAATGGTTAGTCAACATAATACATAAGCATAAGAGATAATAACATAATCATGGCATAATCGTTATAGTCATAGCATGATCATCATAGTCATAGCATGGTCCCCAACATAAGCTTCATATAAACATAAGTCGACATAAGACATTGTTAATGAGCATAGGAGACAAATCATAATCCTATAAGCATAATTGACTCTTCGTCATCTTTACCGTAATAGCGCCATTCTTAAGTACCCTCAAAAGCATACATGTGCAAAGCAAGAATAGCATCCTATAATACCACCCAAGCCAAATATCCCTTTTTGGTTATCTTAATCATAGTCTATATTCATGGTTATATCTTAATCATCTTTAGTAGAAGGGTGCTATATTCCTAAGTAACCTCAAGACACACTTGTGCAATGCATGAAAGGCATCCCATACTACCCTTTACACTAAGCATAGCCTTGAAGTCATCTTAGTCATATTCACCTTCATTTTGGTCTTACTATTAGCTTATTTCATATAGACAAGGGAACTACCACCTTAGTAAATCATATCTTGGAAGGCGACTATGGCAAAAACCCAAGCTAAGTCATACTACATAAGGGAATCCTTCACAACTAGCCTCAAGTCATACTTGTGCCATGTAAAGATAGCATCCCATACGACTACCCACACTAAGTACTCCTTTAGACTATCATGAATGTTAACTATATGGGGACTAGTCCCTCTATTCTATGTGCCTCTATTCATATAAGGTACTTCTATTTAGTACTAGGCAAGTCATAATACATGAATGATAACAAGTCATCAATTCAAGGCTACCAAGGAATAACCCCCCTAATAGGCTAGACCATGCTATCATTCTACTAACATAACTAGGTTAAGCTAACTTAACTACCTTGGAAGTCACACTAACATGCAAGTCCAAGCAACTCTAAGAAAGGTACAGTGTCCTATCCTAGCTACCATGAAATAGTCCTATACCAACTAAGTCATGCTACCTTTACAAGTATACTATGATACAAATAGAAGCTATCCTTAGGAGAGTATGATTCTCAATCCTAAGCAATCCTTAGGAGAGTATGAGTCCTCAATCCCAAGCTACCATGACTAACATAATTTAAGCTATCCTTGACATGTATGATACAATGCAAGGTCAAACTACCCTTATGAGAGTTTGTATCATCAATCCTAAGCCACCATTAGGAGAGTATAAGTCCTCCATCCCAAAGCTACCATGAAATGGTCTTGGCAAAACCAAGTTAAGCTAAGGCATCCTAACAATGCTAGTTCAAGCTACCCATAGGAGAGTATAAATCCTCAATCCTAGGCTACCATAACTAGTACTAACTCATGCGACCATGTCATGCATTCTACCATGCTAAGTCAAGCTATCCCTTAGGAGAGTATAGATCCTCTATCCTAAGCTATCAACCTTGGTCTTATTTTACTAAGCCAAGCTATACATGAAGGTAACATATGTCACAACTTCAAGCTATTCTAGACTACCAAGCTTTGATTCATTTTAGGTTATTAAGTCAACCTAGAATCCTTCTATGTGAGAGAACCTTGGATTTTCTAGCATATTCATATCTAAGTGGGTAAGAGAGAAGTAATCCACAACACAACTACATAATGTTGGCTTTACCCCCAAATCCCTAGCATTGATGGGTACAAGCCCTACTTTCAAGCTTAACTTCATTCTATCATCATTCATGTCTAAATTACAAGCTATTCAATCACATTCTTTACTACTAAGTGATTATAGTTATAAATGATTCATTAAGGTTCAATTCTAACTTTACAAGTCAAGATCCATCCTATTCAATTCATGATTACATGATCCTAACTATGATCAATTAGTATACAAGACATTGATTTAGGAAGATCACCTTTGAACCTTGAACTTTGCCTCTGATGGCATAAACACACAAATATCACATTCATCAATTTAGATTAGGTTTTACCATAGAAATCAGATGAAATCATCATAATATCATTAAACAAAGCTAAATCAATTATAATTGGGTGTTATCCACTAGATTGGGATCACACCCAAACCCTACCCACAATGCAATCACAATCCTAGCTAGAATTGGGTTTTCAATTTCACAAGTGGGGGAAACTATAGGGCTCTATGGGTGGAAGAACCCATAGATTATTAAGCTTAACATACCTTAAATCATAGCCCTAAATAGACCTGGAATCAATGGATAAACACTCACCTCTTCTGTTCTCTTCTTCTTCTTCTTTTTCAGTTCCAAAGAGGGAATTTCTTTAGAGTAATTTTGGTTCTTAGGTGAATGAATTAATGAGTTATTTGAGGAGCCTATTAAGTTTATATAGGAGGTAAATTAACTAACTAACCGACCTTCCTTAACCCCTAATTAATAACTAAGTTAATTCCCAAACCCCAAACATAAAACTAAAAACTTAAAAACTGGCAAAATCTACGGATCCCGACCTACGGACCGTAGATGGGGTGACACCTTGTGCTGCACCCTCATGGATTGCACCTGAGGCTCAGCTTTGCAGGCCTTGACCTACGACCAAGATTTACGAGGGGTGAGTGTACCTACGTCCTGTAGGTGCCCCAACGTAGCTCACCAAAATTCCAGATTTTAGGGACTATTTTGGGGTCCTCCTCAAGGACCCCTTTGGTTGGTCCTTGGGGAGTTGTACCTAGATGTTTAACCCCTAAAACCCCTATACTAAGTAGGGGTATCATTTTTACGAGTTTTAATCTTCATAGAACACTCCAAAACTCCTACGAAAGGCTCTAGAACTCACTAGTTGAACTCACTAAATTTTGGGGTGTTACATTATCCCCCACTTGGGAACATTCTTCCTCGAATGACACTTTAAACATTTCTTAAAGTCAATACTCTAAGCTAACATCCCATCATGCATGTACTACATCTAATGCACACAACCAAGGAAGAAAACCTTAATTCCAAGCTAAACACATTCAATGCAACACAAGGGAGTAGGAACTACTTCCACCAACCCAAAAAAGCATGAAACTCTATATCTACTTATTTTCAAGGAGGAACTAACATCTCCTAGCTAAAACATTCTCAACACACACTCATGGAGCCTAAATGCAAATCACTCTTAAAATGCATCTATTCAAGGAGGAATCTTTCTACTCCAAAACTAAGGCATGCTCATGTAATCATCTCATGAAGTCTATATGCCAATCTTATTCAAATGCGTTACAATATGAGGAGAACAATGTATAAAAGTCATTTCTATTAAGACCTAAGCATTTCATGAACACGCATGACATAAGAAGATCATGGAAACATACAATTCATACATGACTGCAAATAAAAGCAAATCAAGAGGAACCTATAATCTCAATCTAGAATAGGAGTAGAAGGAAAGGATGAGGACATTGGGACATCTCATTGTCCCTTGGCCTCCCAAGTAGCACTCTTAACCAAATTCCTTACTAAAGAATACTCCCAACTACTTCATGGAAAACTTCTTTGTTCTTCTATTTCTTAACTTGCCGGTCTAAGACCTCTACCGATACTTCTACATTAGAGAGGTTCTGACTAAGCAACTATATCTCACAAGCAACCTTACTAGCACCACTCAAGCTCTCACATGAGACTAACAAATTGGGACTAAATTTCTTATACTTACTACACCCCTCAAGGTGAGAATTTCAAGAACATCAAGGATACTCAACGACCTTGCTATCTAAGCTCATTATCACCCCCCCCCCCTTGGGAGCAAGCCTATACTAGCTCTTTTAAACATCACTTCTTTCAATTCTAAGGCCGGAGCAAGTCATCACTCAAGCTTTTACATCATCACACAAAATTATTCAAAACCATGGTGAATTACACTTCTACCCTTCTTAGAGGAGTCCATTCACTCAACTAATCTAGGCATTACTTAAACACCCTATTCCACCAATCTATCAACATACCTCAAAAGTCATCATGACTAAGCCAGGTTCTACCAATAACTAAACATAGCCTCACAATCACCTTGCTATGTAGGCACACTATATCCCCCTTGGGAGTAAGCCTACAAAAAATCCTTCTAACCATCCTTCATACATAAAGGCAACAATGAAGCTTCATTCATACTAAAGACAACATCAAAGTCTAACATCTCAAATCTACCAAGTCACATAGCCATAATTGGCATCTCAACCAACCTTTCTCCCTCACTCTTTGTAGCATAACCCTTTCTAATAGTCATAATCTAACGACCAACGGATAAGGGATAAGAGAGAGAGCTTATAGATCTATGGCACGACTTGGAGAATGAATGAGTGAAGTTTCATAAGCATCCAATAGACTCCTATTCGTAAATATGGCGCGATTCACATGTATGAACAAGACCCTACTATAAGTGGTTTAAGACAATCCTAGAACCATTCTAAACCTTGTGCTCTAATTACCAAGTTTGTCACGACCCAGGGGTACCCCCTAGATGTAACATGGCATACTCGACCCCGTAGGGGTCTCATAGAATCCCATAGCATCATAACATAGGTAATAGAAATGAAAATACGGAACAATTTAAAACTTTTACAATCAATGTCATATTTCATAAAAGCAAGCGGAAGTCTTTACTGAAACCTTTGTCTCAAACCATCTATTAAACTCTTGAATAAAATCTTTGGGACGCAGCCCATATAAAGTCTAAAAACATAAAGAAATGACAAAAAGGGAATAAGGGTTTGTCCTAGAAGCTATAAGGACTCACCAATTCTTCAACTCTTCTTGACCCTTAGAAACCTAGCCTTCAAAGCAACTCAATCTCCTCAACCCTACATTTGATTAAAATGTAGGCCATATGCGTTAGTACAAAATGTACCAAGTATGAAAGCTAGCACAACATCAAGAGCATCTCAAAATAGTTAGTCAACATAATACATAAGCATAAGAGATAATAACATAGTCATGGCATAATCATTATAGTCATAGCATGATCAACATAGTCATAGCATGGTCCCCAACATAAGTTTCATGTAAACATAAGTCGACATAAGATATTGTTAATGAGCATAGGAGACAAATCATAATCCTTTAAGCATAATTGACACTTCATCATCTTTACCACAATAGCGCCATTCTTAAGTAACCTCAAAAGCATATATGTGCAAAGCAAGAATAGCATCCCATAATACCACCCAAGCCAAGTATCCCTTTTTGGTTATCTTAATCATAGTCTATATTCATGGTTATGTATTAATCATCTTTACTATAAGGGTGATATATTCCTAAGTAACCTCAAGACACACTGGTGCAATGCATGAAAGGCATCCCATACTACCTTTCACACTAAGCATAGCCTTGAAGTCATCTTAGTCATATTCACCATCCTTTTGGTCTTACTATTAGCTTACTTCATATAGACAAGGGAATTACCACCTTAGTAAATCATATCTTGGAAGGCAACTATGGTAAAAACCCAAGCTAAGTCATACTACATAAGGGAACCCTTCACAACTAGCCTCAAGTTATTCTTGTGCCATGTAAAGATAGCATCCCATACGACTACCCACACTAAGTACCCCTTTAGACTATCATGAATGTTGACTATATGGGGACTAGTCCCTCTATTCTATGTGCCTCTATTCATCTAAGGTACTTCTATTTAGTACTAGGCAACTCATAATACATGAATGAACACAAGTCATCAATTCAAGGCTACCAAGTAAAAACCCCCCTAATAGGCTAGACCATGCTATCATTCTACTAACATAACTAGGTTAAGCTAAGCTAACTACCTTGGAAGTCACGCTAACATGCATGTCTAAGGTAATCTAGGAAAGGTACAAGTGTCCTATCCTAGCTACCATGAAATAGTCCTATACCAACTAAGTTATGCTACATTTACAAGTATACTATGATACAAATGTAAGCTATCCTTAGGGGAGTATGATTCTCAATCCAAAGCTATCCTTAAGAGACTATGAGTCCTCAATCCCAAGATACCATGACTAACCTAATTCAAGCTACCCTTGACATGCATCGTACAATTAAAGGTCAAGCTACCCTTAGGAGAGTATGGATCCTCAATCCTAAGCTACCATTAGGAGAGTATAAGTCCTCTATCACAAAGCTACCATGGAATGGTCTTGGCCAAACCAAGTCAAGCTACCATGAAGGCATCCAAACAATGCTAGTTCAAGCTACCCATAGGAGAGTAGAAATCCTCAATCCTAGGCTACCATGACTACTACTAACTCATGATACCATGACATGCATTATACAATGCTAAGTCAAGCTATCCCTTAGGAGAGTATAGATCCTCCATCCCAAGCTATCAATCTTGGTCTTATTCTACTAAGCCAAGCTATACATAAAGGGAACATATGTCACAACTTCAAGCTATTCTTGACTACCAAGCTTTTGATTCATTTTTGGTTATTAATTCAACCTAGAAACCTTCTATTTGAGAGAACCTTGGATCTCCTAGCATATTCATGTCTAAGTGTGTAAGAGAGAAGCAATCCCCAACACAACTACATTGATGGCTTTACCCCCAAAGACCTAGTATTGATGGCTACAAGCCCTACTTTCAAGAATAACTTCATTCTATCATAATTCATGTCTAAATTACAAGCTATTCAATCACATTCTTTACTACTAAGTGATTCTAGTCATAATTGATTCATAAAGGTTCAATTCTAACTTTACAAGTCAAGATCCTTCTTATTCAATCAAGTATAGATCAATTCATGATTAGATAATCCTAACTTTGATAAATTAGTGTACAAGACATTGATTTAGGGAGATCACCTTTGAACCTTGAACTTTGCCTCTAATGACATAAACCCCCAAAGATCACATTCATCAATTTAGATTAGTTTTTACTATATAAATCACATGAAATAATAATAATATCATTAAAAAAAGCTAAACCAATCATAATTGGGTGTAATCTACTAGATTGGAATCACATCCAAATCCTACTCACAATGCAAGCACAACCCTAGCTAGAATTGAATTTTTGATTTCACAAGTGGGGGAAACTATGGGGTCTCTATGGGTGGAAGAACCCGTAGATGATTAAGATTAACATACCTTGAATAAAATCCATAAATAATGCTTGAATCAATGGAGAAACACTGCCCTCTTAAATTCTCTTTTTCTTCTTCTTCTTCAATTCTAGAGAGGGAATTTCTTGAGAGAAATTTCGGTTCTTAGGTAAATGAATTAATGAGTTAGTTTAGAGGACTATTAAGCTTATATAGGAGGTAAATTAACTAACTAACCGACCTCCCTTAACCCCTAATTAATAACTAAGTTAATTCCCAAACCCCCAACTTAAAACTAAAAACTTAAAAACTGGCAGCACCTACGGATCCCCACCTACGGACCGTAGGTGGGTTGACGCCTCGTGCTGCACTTTCGTGGATTGCACCTGAGGCTCAGATTTGCAGGCTTTGATCTACGACCAAGAGGTACGGGGCGTTAGTGGACCTACGCTCCGTAGGTGCCCAACGTAGCTCACCAAAATTCTAGATTTTAGGGACTCTTTTGGGGTCCTCCTTAAGGACCCTTTTGGTTGGTCCTTGGGGAGTCGTATCCGGATGTTTAACCCCTAAAACCCCTATACTAAGTACGGGAATAATTTTTATGAGTTTTAATGCTCATACAACACTCAAAAACTCATACGAAAGGCTCTAGAACTCACTAGTACAACTCACTAAATTCCGGGGTGTTACAAGTCCAACTTCCCAATAGGACCTTTTATACTACTTGAGTCCGGGTTCCTAAGTTATATATCATGAGATGGAGACCTTCTACCTTTGTTGAGTCAGGGTTTCTAGTAGCAATATCCTTATCCCATAAAATATGTGCCCTCATAGGTGTTTGGCTAGTGGATCCACCTAAGCTTAGAGTATGGTTTTACCGTAGGCAAGTAGAGCAACCTTTTTCGGTGTGGGATTCATCGGATTCCATGTTAGCTCACATGTACTCATATCGGTTAAGGCTTATTCCCACAACAATAATATGAACAAGAATATGAATTATGAAATATGGTTACTCAAGAAGCTTTACTTAGCATGGGTGATATTTATGGGGTCTTATTCATGCATTGTACAAGTATTCTTTGAGGTTATTTATGATATGTTCCTCTTATGTTGTGATGCTCTATGTAATGAATATGCTTTTCCCCTATCTTCAAAATGATGTTTTTTCTTAGTAAATTGAATTAATTCAAATAAAATGTCCCTTTTCGCATGTTTTCAATATTTTTATGCATGGCTATCATACTTAGTGAATTTTTGTACTAATGTCTACTTTTCCTGCATTTTCCCCAAGTGTATGGTCCGGTTCTTAAGGTGATCATAGTTGTGGCTAAAGATTGGAATTGCTTATTCGCCTAAGCTTGTTGGTAAGTCCTCATGATTGCAGGACGAATATTATATCATTGTAGAAATTTCTTGTATTTCCTTTTCGGGCTATGTTGTATGGGTTGTGTCCCTTTTCACTTCGAATATTGTAATAGATGGCTATGTTGCGACTTAGAGTCTAGACTTCCGCTTTTCTTTTATGAAAATTTTAGACTTGAAATGTGTTTTTACTGTTTACTCTTATTGTTCTATTCATATGTTATGATATGCTAGGTGGCTTACATGGAGCCTTTTGGGGTTCTATGTGCCTTGTAGCATCTAGGGGGTACCCCTGGGTCGTGAAAATGAGCATATTGTTAAAGGTAGAATCTGGGTAATCTGGAATCCTCAAGTGATTGATTGTTTAATTTTGAGCAAGTAAGACCAATATATACACAGTAAGGTGGTAGGAAAGAGGACCAACATGGTGTTTTGTTCTTTGGCTATCGATGGCTTACATACTATTCATGCTAAGCTACAATTATGGGTAGATTTGAAGGAAATGGAATTCAGTACACAAGAATCCTTGCTATGTATAGGTGACTTTAATTCAATGGTAACAGGTGTTAATAGAATCCATGACAATCCAGTTCAAAAGGTGGAAATAAGGGACTTTAATAATTGTATGCTTGATGTTAGTATGACAAAACTGAAGGTAGTAGGAAGGGAGTATACCTGGTAAAATGATTGCATATGTAGTAAGATAGATAGAACAGTGGTGAACAAGGAATGGATGTTGAATATGAGCCAAGTATAGATTGGAGTTATGCATCAACGAACTTCTGATCACTCTCCATTGAGCCAGGAGTTGGACAATATTGTAAGGACTCATCATAGGGCTTTTAATTTTTTCAATTGTAGTGTTGGTCATCCATATTTCTTGCAAAGGGTGAAGGAAGCATGGAAAGATGGACATAAAATGTATCAGAAAGAAGTATGGTATAAGATCAAGAAAGTGAAAGAAAACCTTAAACACCTCAATAATAGAGAATTTATAGGAGTGAGAAACAAGGTGAAAGAGATTAGAGAAAAATTACATAATATATAAGAGATAATAAAGGATCCATCAGTAGTAGCTCAAAATAGGCAACATGAATAGGAACTTCAAATTCAACTAGAGAACTGGAGCATGATTGAAGAGAACACTATGCAACAGAAGTCCAGAATCCAATGGTTGAAGCTAGGTAATGCAAATACTGCTTATTCCTTGCACAAATGAAGAATAGAGTTACCCAAAACACAATTACTACCCTATTGGCAGCGGATGGTACTAGAACCTTGTAATTATGCATTAATACACATCCCAGCCAAACTCTGGACGCATCACAATATACTACAACGCCTTGTGTAACCTCCGGTAAGGTCAACACTGGGACATTAGTCAACCTAGTTTTCAATTCCTAAAAGCTTTTCTCATAAGCTTCAGACAATTGAAACTTCATTGTCTTCTAGGTAAACTTTTCCAAAGGGGATCAAATAGATAAGAACCCCTAGATGATCCTTCTATAATATCTAGCAAACCCCAAGAAACCTCTAATATCTGTTTGAGATAAGGGTCTATGCTAGTTCTCCAAGCCTCTATTTTCTGAGTGTCAACTCATATTCCATCACCAGAAACAATGTGGCCTAAGAATATAACAGACTCAAGCCAAAACTCACACTTAGAGAATTTAGCATACAACTCTCTATCCTTGAGGGTTTCAAGAAATACTCTAAGATGACTAGTGATTTCACGTATCAGGACATTTCATCCAATTTTAAGTGTCAACGATTGTTAGTCAGTAATATAATCCAACTAAATGAGTTGGTTTCGAATCTCACAGGGAGTGGTATGTGTTTAAGATTCAAAAGTAAAGTACAAAAATGTTCCAGTCAATCATAGGAATAGATATTTACGAATAAAAACGTAATTCAAATGAACGGGTTGACACTAGTGTCAAATAAAGGGGTTTTGGTTTTAACTATCAGCTACAACAACAATAAATATCACGAACTAACAAATAATGAGACGGGTTCTTGGGATGTGATTGGATTATAGGATAATATAGACAAATCGGTGATTGCAACTGTTAGTAAATAGTTGTAAATCAGTAAATAAGATATACTTTAGTGGGGATAAAATTTCTATTGAACAATTTACCCCGAATCAAGTCGGTTTCTCTTGACCACCAACAAGCATGCAAATAAGAACAACCTCCGCTTTAGTCCATTCACTCTCTCGAGCTGAATGTGTGGAAAAGGGTTTAGGATTCACTCTCTCCATTTGAACCCATGACAACCCAATACCCATAGACCATCCATTCAGTAATCTTGTTTTAAAACCTCTCTCTCGAGCAGCTAAAAACACGAAGGTAGAGTTGCATTTTCAACTACAACCCTTTAAATTGAACCACAATTACTAAATGAAATCACTTTTAAATAACATCTAAACTAACAACTAGCAATACCTACAAGCTAAATCAACCTATAATCACATAATCACACCCCAAGAATTGAGGTTTTAGCTACACATCATAAAAAGATTGAAATCGTTACCAATTTGTGTTTCCATCAACTAGGTAAGATTAATTTCGTCTTTACAAAGGTCGTAGTTGAATAATCTCAAAGACCCACTTCCAATTTCTCAAAAACGGAGAACTTTAATTCTTCAAAGTTAAGGAAAAGTTTAGTCTCAATACTCAGAGTTCAAAACATAAATATTCTAAAAATTGATTCTAAGATTATGATAAAAGGTTCTAATATTAATGTTTGAAAATGTATTTATAGGTGCCAAAAATATGGTGCGAAGGGCCATTCGGCGCAGTAAGCCAGGCTTGCCGATCAGCTCGGTGATCCGCCCTTTGACCCATTTCATCACCTTCTTTCTTTGGCCTTCAGCATCCTCCAGTTCTGTAACTTTGGGCGATCCAATACTGCATCGTGGAACCACTCGGCGACATGCCGAGTGCTCCTTTCTCTCGCCAAATTGATTTTCTCATTCAGGGCTTGGAACACTGGAACTTTAGGCGAGGTATTGGCCATTTGGTGACTCGCCAATGGGACTCATCTTTCACCAGGCCTTCATTTCTTTGCTCTTTCAGCTCGCTTTGTTCCTTTTTTCAAGTTAGTGTCCATGCTTTTTTCCTTGATCCAAATACCTGGAAATCAAGGGTTTTACATTAGTTATTTGCACAAAACAAGCATTTGAGGACACAAAATCTATCCAAATAAAGCCCTCAATGTGTCCAAATCATGGACTCGTCAACACCCCAAACTTAAACTTTTGCTTGTCCTTAAGTAGAACTCAAGTTCAGCAGTTCAAAAAGGATGTCTCAAACAGTGCTACACAAGACTCAATCATGAATGCACACAAAAAGACTCAACTTACTCATGCAAAGATCAATTGTGCACTCAAAGATTCAAGTTGTTACTCACCATTATCAAAGATTCTCAAGTTCACAATACTTTCTTCAAATGCAAGTTCAAGCTCAACAAATGTACTCAAATACCCTACAAATTTGCAACTACAAATTTGTTAAATTCATCCACAATTACTAGATGAAATCACCATTAAACTATGTCTAATCTATTAGCAAACAAGACCCAACAACAATGTTAACACATATTCGCTAAATAACACCCCAAGAATGGGGGTTTTTAGCCACACATCAAGATACATAAATTTATACCTAAATGAGTTTGCATTCAAATGGGTATGAAGATTCAAGCCTTGTTACAGGCCAAGAATGAAGAATTAAAAAGACCCAAGTCCAAATCCTTGGAGATGAAACCCTCTTATTCTTCCAGTCTTCAAAACCCTCTCAAACTTAGAGCAAAAATATCAAAAAGTACTATTCTTTATGAAAACTATCACAATTCTCCAACTCTAAGTAAAAATTATAATAATTGTTCCACACTTAAAACTACAACTCTAACTAGTATTTATAATTTTCACATATTTGTGCTAGAGCGGATCACTCGGCGTCATTAGTCGGAATTGTCGATCAATTTGGTGATTCTCCCTTTGGTATATTTCATCGCCGTCTTGCACTAGCCCTTAACATCATCGTGCTCTGGGTCATTGGGTGACATGGTACTGCTTTGCGGAACTTCTCGACGATGTGCCGACTGCACCCTTTTTCCGCCGACTTGATCCTTTTCTTCATGGCTTAGCACACTGAACAAAAGACGAAGTAAGACCCTTCGACAACTCACCAAGTGGACTCGGCGATCTTCAGGCCTTTATTTCTTCATTCTTGTCAGCCTTTTCGTTCTTTTTTACGATGTAGTATCCATGCTTTTCTTCAAACTTCAAATACCTGAAACGTAAGGGTTTTCATCAGATATTGAGATTCAATAAGCATTTGAGGACACAATTTCTATTAAAATATAACCATGATTGAGTGGAATTTGTGGACTCATCAAACACTAGATGTACCTGAAGGCCCAAGGGTTGGAGTAGGCAAAGGTGCCTCTGCAGGTATTGCGTTTGTATCCACAACTGAGGAAGAGTCTACCGGGGCTACCTTCTTCTTCTCCCCCTTATCTCTTAGGTACTCCGCCTTAATCCTCTAGGTTTTGGTAGAGGATGTGGGAGTCACTTCCATATCCTTTTTCTCATCTCTAGGAACCCGAGCTTGTCTGCACAGCTCGGTAATCAATCCCAGGAATGGAAGGGACGTCGATCTCTTCTTGGCCCTCATCAGCATCTCCTGGGTAATGAGCATCCTCAAATTCAACCTCGTCCCATCAATGATGCAACCAAGACATGTTGTTTTGGCGTGGCAGAGGATCAACTCGTTCTGGGATGACATGATGGACTGCTGATGAAGCCAAACCAATACCTCGCTGCTATATTGAGGTCCTTATTTTCAATAGTTGTCCCGACCTCAATCCATTTGGGAGTACTATCTGATATCAACAACGCAAACCATTTCTTCATGTTTTCCAGCGTCTATGTCCTGATCTTATGCTGACAATCATCGCCAAGACTCGTCGTACACTCTAGGACTGCACTAATGACAGCATAATCACACTGAATTTGGCTGTCGACTTCTTCCCTTGTGGTATTAAGGCGCTGTAAGCAATGTAGAATTATCTGACCCAACTCAGAATGTACCGGCCATGGGGCTTTGTGAAGAGCTGGAATTTATGCAACCTCAGGTAGCTCATGATTTCTGAATACCTATCAATGACACCATTAGTCGACATCCACTTCACTTGTATGATGGTCCTCAATCCCTCGGTCTTCAGTCTATTCATAGACCAGGGAGGAGAACCATGTACCGGTGGTGCTAGGACCACATCCTATGTTGGAGCAGGAGGAGAAATAGTGGTCTGGGAGGTCCTGATCCTAGACGGATCATTCAACCTCTTAGAACACAGCTCTACCCTCTGTGCTGCTACTAGCTCATCACCCTCAGGCTCAGAAGTTGCTGCCTAATGCTCTGGGTGCTCACCCTCACTCTCAGAAGTGGTGAGGTGAGTGGCGTAGATACCATCACTATCGAAGCTAGCCATTGGTGACGCAGGTGCCTTCCCTTTCCCTTTTCCCTTCCCACTTGTTGTGGGAAGTTTGGTAGCCTTTGCTTTGAATGTATCTGCATCCTCGTTGATCTTTATCCTATTGGCCCGGTTGCGGGGCGACATATCTCTTCAAGCCACTTTTGGTGTAGCCATGTCTACAAAACATCAAAAAGGATTAGGAACAATTAAATTTGATGCACAGAAAAATGATTTGCAGACAGACTCGCCGAATCACTTTGGCGAGCTAGATAGGGATCGCCGAAAGGATTGGCTCAAAAATCTCTCAGACAACTGAATTGTCGGTGATGGGAGAGGCCTTTTGGCGAATTGCCGATGACATTCGGCAAGCAAGGGCTAGTCCGCCGAAAGTTACAGTGCATTTTTAGGGGTTAGGGGCACAGAAAGAGCGATCGAGAAGGACTTTGAGCGAGTCGCTGAGTGCACTCGGTGAACTCAAGATTCTCGCCAAAAGTTACAGACCCAAACTCAAGATTAATCATGAAATTAAAGCCGATATGGGGGAATTCGGTGAACCACCGAGTGGTTCGGGGAGCTCGAGCCATCTCGCCAAACGGCCCATCGTTCCTACTTTCAACCCCGCAGCCCCCGAAAACAAAATCAAAAAATGCACCTATTCAATTAGTCCTAAACCCATTACACCCATGCCCTCTAGATACTCAAATTTATCCCTGTTTGGCAAAATTTGGCTAGTTAACGACTTTTGCCCTGAAGAATGACATCAACCGCTCCATCATTGGGAAAAATACGTCATTTGGTATGAATGTGGGTTACTTACACTTCACCCGACTAGACCCAACAACATGCAAGCACTACCCCAGAATTTTAATCAATTTCAAGGCATAAAATAATAAGGAATTCAACTATAAAGGCTTTACGGGAAAGATATTCAAATTAAAATAGGCATACTCGCATACCATTACGATCAGAGAGACCCAACACACATCACTAAGATAAAAGTCATTGCGTAAGATTAAAAATCACAAAAAACAAATTCGGGGTTCGAAAAACCAACCTTAGAAACCGAATAAATAATTTCAAACTTTAGGCGGCAAATAAATCCAATTCGGAACACAAACTTGTCGACTAAAATATGATAAAAAAGCAAAATTATAGAATACTATAGTGCGGATGCGGATGTGAGTTTGGAAAGTTGAAAATTCAGGAAATGTGAAAGATTTTGAACTTTTGAACTTATGGCCATTAAAAACCGTCCAGTTCTTGCCCTTTCGGCGATATTAGTTTTGCTCGCCGACCCACTTGGCGACACGCTGAGTGGGCACTTACCTCGCCAAGTTTTATAAGATCTCCAATTAATGTGGGGTCCAAACGGCGGACAAAATTGTGATCGCCAACCTGGTCGGCGATTCGCCAACCTGCTCCTGGGCTCGCAGAGTTTTACAGACTCAACCCCTAGGGTTTCTTTAGTCAAATGGCGGTCCAAGTCGGGCTCGCTAACCTCTTTAGCGAGTCACCGACTAGAATTTTGGCTCGCCAATCTGCACTTTTCAAACACATGCCACACTTTAACCTACAAAATCAACACATGATTATTTCTAAAACAAAAATAAAGCGATAAAACATTGGGTTGCCTCCCAAGAAGCACCTCAGTTAATGTTGTGGCACAACGTAAGTCCCTGCTTAGGTTGAATTCCTTGGGTTTGCCACAGTGTCACAAGGTAACCCCTTTTTAGTTTGTGGGTAGATACAATACAACACTTGGTCCATTTGGGACTCTAGTAGCTGAATGAGCATGGAATGAGAGGTTGTCATCTGATTTAACATTAGGGCATTCTCTTTATCTCCTCCAACACTCTGTCGTGCTCTTTGACATTATGTAGAATGAGTGAGAGGACCTCTTCAATTTGCCCACTTCTTGCTTCTTCGTCCTTCGACGCTCGTGAGGGGGAACGTACATATCCTATTTTTTTGGACATTACCTCCAATTCCATGACTTTCTTGGCCAAGACATCCAGCTGAGTCAACAATGTGGCCAATTCTTGGTCTTTTTCTGTCTCTTTGTTGGTCTTGGCCACACAATCAAGGAGTAGGGTTGTTGTTTCATAGGGTTGTCTTAGCAGACAACCTGAAGATAGTTCCTGAGCCACGATTCCATTTTCAGGACCAAGGCCCCTGTAGAAGTATTCTAGAAGCATCTTATCTGGAATTCCATGAGTTGGGCGCCGCTGCAATAGGGCCTTAAATTTGTGCCACAACTCATAAATAGTCTCACCCTCCAATTTCTCTAAAGTTAGGATGTTATCCATAAGAATCATTAATCTCGAAGCAAGCTGAGCCATTAGGTCATAGTTCTCAACAAGCAACATGAAAAACAAAACTAAAAGTAAGTAGATTCGACTATAACTAACAAGAACAAATATTCAACTTAACTAAATAATCTTAACAAACACCACTCCCCGGCAACGGCACCATTTTGATTTCACGTATCAGGACACTTCATCCAATTCTAAGTGTCAACGATCCTTAGTCAGTAATATAACCCAACTAAATAAGTTGGGATCGAAGCCCACTGGGAGTGGTACGTGTTTAAGATTCAAAAGTAATGTACGAATATGTTCAAATCAATCATAGGAATAGATATTTAAGAATAAAAACATAATTTAAATTAAGGGGTTGACACGAGTGTCAAATAAAGGGGCTTTGGTTTTAACTATAAGCTACAACAACAACAAATAACACGAACTAACAAATAATGAGACGGGTTATTGGGATGTGATTGGATTATAGGCTAATATAGACAAACGGGTGATTGAAATTGTTAGTAAATAGTTGTAAATTAATGAATAAGCTAGAATTTAGTGGGGATAAACTTTCTCTAGAACAATTTCCCTTGAACCAAGTCGGTTTTCTCTCGAACACCAACAAGCATGCAAAGAAGAACAACCTCCGCTTTAGTACATTAACTCTCTCGAGCTGAATGTGTGGAAATGGGTTTAGGATTCACTGTCTCAAGCTGAACCCATGACAACCCAATACCCACAGACCAACAATTTAGTAATCGTGGTTTCAAAACTTCTCTCTCGAGCAAGGCAAAAATACGAAGGTAGAGTTGCATTTGCAACTACAACCCTTTAAATTAAACCATAATTACTGAATGAAGTCACTTTTAAATAGCATTTAAACTAACAATTAGCAATACACACAAGCTAAATCAACCCATAATCACACCCCAAGAATTGGGGTTTTAGCTAGACATCATAAAAGGATAGAAATCGTTACCAAATTGTATTTCTATCAACTGGGTAAGATTAATTTCGTCTTTACAAAGGTCCAAGTTGAAGAATCTCAAAGACCCACTTCCAATTACTCAATAGTGGAGAACTTCAATTCTTCAAAGTTAAGGAAAAGTTTAGTCTCAATACTCAGAGTTCAAAACTGAAATATTCTAAAAATTGATTCTAAGATTATGATAAAAGGTTCTTAGATAAATGTTCAAAAATGTATTTATAGTTGCCAAAAATATGTTGCGAAAGGCCATTTGACGTAGTAAGTCAGGCTCGGCGATCCGCCCTTTGACCCATTTCATCGCCTTCTTACTTTGGCCTTCAACATCCTCAAGTTCTGTAACTTTGGGCGTTCTAACACTGCATCGCGGAACCACTCGGCGACACGCCGACTGCTCCTTTCTCTCACCAAATTGATTTTCTCCTTCAGGGCTTGGAACACTAGAACTTTAGGCGAGGTACTGTCCATTCGACGACTTTCCAAAGGGACTCGGCGTTCACCAGGCCTTCATCTCTTCGCTCTTTTAGCTCTCTTTGTTTCTTTTGCAAGTTAGTGTCCATGCTTTGTTCCTTGATCCAAATACCTAGAAATTAAGGGTTTTACATAAGTTATTTGCACAAAATAAGCATTTGAGGACACAAAAACTATCCAAATAAAGCCCTAAATGAGTCAAAATCGTGGACTCATCAACTAGCATCATCTTCCTTACTCCTCGAATTAATCAGAATGTAATCGATGAATACAATAAAAAATATATCAAGATAAGATTTAAACATTCTATTTATAAAATCCATGAATGCTGCAGGAGAATTAGTCAAGCCAAATTACATGATTAGAAACACATATTTACCATTACGGGCCTGAATGATGTCTTAGGGATGCCAATTTCTCTTATTCTAAATTGATGATAGCTAGATTTGAGGTCTATCTTAGAAAAATAAGTGGCACCCTGAAGTTGATCAAAAAGATCATCAATCCTCAAAAGTGGATATTTATTCTTGATAGTGACCTTATTCAACTGACGGTATTCTATACACATCCTAAGAGAACCATCTTTCTTCCTCACAAATAATACCGAGTGCCCCAAGGTGAGACATTTGATCGAATGAACCCTTTTTCAAGAAGGTCTTTCAACTGCTCCTTTAACTCTTTCAACTCAGTTGGAGCCTTTCTATACTGCGGAATACATATAGGACTAGTATCATGAAGAATATCTATACCTAAGTCTATTTATCTCTTAGGAGGGACTCCGGAAAGATTTATTGGAAAGACCTTTTGAAAATCACTCACAACTGGAACTGACTGAAGATTTGGTGTCTCAACTGTATAGTCATTAACTCAGAATAAGTGATAGATGCACCCCTTGGAAACAAAATTTCTCTCATTAAGGTACGGAATGAAACGACCCTTAGACACTACTGAACTACTCCTCCACTCAATAACTGGATCATTAGGAAACTGGAACTTAACTACTAGAGTCCTACAATCACCTGAGACGTAACATGCATGAGGCCAGTCCATATCTAGAATGACATCAACATTCACCATATCTAGCTCAACTAAGTCAATCATGGTGTCCTTGTGATTGATAGAAATGACACAATCACGATAAACTCTGTCATCTAGAATAAACTCACCAACAGGTGTAGAATACGTAAGGGCTCAAGAACTTGCTCAGGAAGAATATCAAAACTCATATAAATATAATGAGTCACAAAAGATACACTCGTTCATGTATCTAGCAAAGAATATACATCAAAAGTAAGAGTTTGATAATACAAGTGACATTTAGCGAATTTTCTTGCTCTTAACGACTGGTATTCGCACACAAACAGTTTTCTCTTATGCCTGTCCCTGAAATAGCTCCTCTAGGTGCATCTCTGTCTCCACTGAAAAATATTGTGCTCTATTGCCCCAATTGACATTACCTTGCTTGTTCTTAGGCCACCTTCTCATGAAGTGACCATTTTGACAATACATGAAGCAACCCGTTGAGCCATCACGACACGTTTATGAATAGTTCCTACCAAACGTAGCACATGTAGAAGTCCAAATACCTCCTTGTGCCACACTACCTTGAGACTGTGCAATTCTAGCTTTGACAATTTGCGAACTCTAATTCTTGAACTAACCTCAGTTCCTTGGTGTAGGTGCACTACAAAATGATTTAGTAAGTCCATTCGGCTTATGTTGGAAAGATGACCGATTCACATTACTCTTCTGTTGTCCGAACTCATTTCATGTTGTCTTAGCCTTCTTATTTCAGAACTCTTCCCTATCTCTCAACTTATCTTCCTCAACCTATTGCACATGTATCATTAGACTTGCAATGTCCATGTCTTATCAGCATTTCAGCCTTGCCCTTTTTTCTCGACAGACGAGACATCCCAGAAACAAAAAGAATCATCGAGCTACTCATGTTAGCAACCATCTCCGCAACATAATAGGACAGATGGGTGAACTTGAGGCTATACTTAGCACACTCATGGATAACTGCTTAAGAGTGTGTAATTCCCTTACCTTTGCCTATCTCAATTCACGGTGAAATAAACGACCCAAGAAAGCCTCCTCAAACACAACCCAGCTCACAATTGGGCATATTCAACTCCACCCTTCTTCCATTGGCCGCACCACACTCTAGCAATACCCTTTAATTGGTATGAAGCTGCTTCTACTCGCTCAGCACCACCATCATGCATAACCTTAAAAGCTTCTGTAATTCTTCACAAAGTTCTCCGGATCCTCATTCGTAATAACCCACAATAGTGGAAGAAATCCTAACTAGAATTGGGGATTTAGACTTCACAATTAGGGAATTCTAGGGGATTTCGTGGGAGGAAGGATACCTTAGTCACAAAGCCCACAAAAACATGAAGATTAGGAGACTTGATCTTGACCTAGCTTTAATCTCTTCCTTTTTCTTCTTCCCTCTAGATAGAGAATAATTGAAAGGGGCTTTGTGTTTTCTTTTGGAATTTAGAGAATTACTTGAATGGGGGGATTTTAGGGGTTAAAAATACTTATATGGTTGTTTTATACTTAGGCAAAACGACACCACTTCAATCTAATTAAAACCAAAAAGCCCCAAAGTACCCTCAACTCAACCGCCCAGATCCCAACCATCAAACCCCACCAACGGACCGTGGATGAACCTACGGTCCGTCCTGGTTGGGCCTGGTTTTATTCTAATAGTTTTCCCCACTAAAGGAGCCCATATCCACGGATCATAGACCCATCCACAAGGCGTGGGCCGCTTCCTTGGTTAGTTTTTCATGATGCCCATCCACGTGGGTCACCTACGGGGCGTGGATCCAACTGTGGGGTGTGGTTGGCCCTCGTGGGTGACACCTGGAAGTTCTAAAAAATTTATAAGCCTTCTTCTTTAGGCTACGGGGTGTTACAATATATCTCCCTTGGGAACATTCATCCTCGAATGGCATATGTAGGCACTTCTTAAAGGAAATGACTCAAGACTAACAACCCATTATTCATGCAACACATCTAAATGCACATAACCAAAAAGGAATAATCAACCCCAAGTTAAACATAATCAATGCACCATATGGAAGTAGGAACTACATCTAACAACCCAATATGCATGAAATTTTATGCTTTGTCATGTTCAAAGAGAAACTATCATCTCCTTCTAAAAAGCAATGGTCTACAAAATCTCATGGAGCCTAAATGCTATTTATACACAAGCACATATTCAAGGAGGTCACCGACAAATTTTAGAAGCTTCTTGGGTTTGGCCGGTTATAATAGAAGGTTTGTTGAGGGGCTTTCCTCCATTGCTTCTCCTCTGACGGCCTTGACTTAAAAGAAGGCTAAGTCTATATGGTCGGATGTTTGTGAGAAAAGTTTTCAAGAGTTGAAAGGTAGACTTACTTCCGCTCCGGTGTTGACCTTACCAGAAGGTACGAATGACTTTATGGTATATCGTGACGCCTCTAGAGTTAGGTTGGGATGTGTGCTTCTGAAAAAAGGTAAGGTGATTGACTATTCTTCACGACAACTTAAACTCCATGAGAAGAATTATCTTATTTACAACCTTGAATTAGCAGCGGCCGTATTTGCCTTAAAGATTTGGAAGCATTATTTGTATGGAGTTTAAGTTGATGTATTTACTAACCATAAGAGCATGCAATATATGTTTAGTAATTTTTTTTTGAATAATCGCCAAAGACGTTGGATTGAGTTATTCAAACATTACGACCTGAGTGTTCTTTATCACTTCACAAAGGTAATGTTATGGCATAAGCCCTTAGTCAGTTATCAATGGGTAGTATGGCTCATATTGTTGAAGAAAAGAAAGAGTTCGTTCGATATGTGCATATATTTGCTCGATTAGGTTTAAAAATAGTGGACACCACTAAAGGTGGTGTAATGGTTCACAATGGTTTCGAATCGTCTTTTGTGGCAGATGTGAAAGCCAACCAAAGTCTTGATCCAATTTTAGTAGAATTGAAAGAGGCGGTACTTAAGAAATCCATTGAGGCTTTCTCCCAAGGAGGAGATTGGGTACTTAGATACCATGGCCGTTTATGCGTTCCAAAAGTTGATGACTTGAGGGTATAGATCTTGACTTCAGCCCATAGTTCTCGGTATTCTATTCACCTGGGAGCCACAAAGATGTACCAATATTTGCGTGACATATATTGGTGGAATGGAATGAAGAAGGATATTGCGGGATTCAGGGCCAAATGTCCACATTGCCAACAAGTGAAGGTTTAGCATCAGAAATCGCGAGGTTTATCCTAAGATATTGACATTCCCACATAGAAAAGGGAAGACTTGAACATGGAATTTAAAGTTGGTTTGTCTCGCACACAGCGAAAACATGACTCTATTTGGGTGGTATTAGATCGGAAGACGAAATCGGCACATTTCCTTTCCGTCAAGGTTTCTTATTCGGTGGAAGACTATGCCATGTTGTATTTTAGCGAGATGGTGAGGCTATATGGAGTGCCTTTGTCCATTATTTCCGATCGTGGTATGCAATTCACTTTTTTAGTTTTGGAAGTCTTTCCAAAAGGGTCTTAGCACTAAGGTTAAGCTTAGCACAACTTTTCACCTGCAAACCGATGGGCAGGAGAAGCGTACTATCCAAACTTTGGAAGACATGTTAAGGGCTTGTGTAATTGACTGCAACTGAAATTGGGATGACCATTTTCCTTCGATTGAATTTGCCTATAATAATAGCTATCACTAAAGTATTGGTATGGCCCCATTTGAGGCTCTCTATGGTAAGAGTTGTAGATCTCCTATATGTTGGTTAGAGTTAGGTGAAGTGGCCTTGATAGGGCCTGAGTTAGTTCATGAGGCTATTGATAAAATTTGACTTATTAGAGAGAGCTTGAGAACCGCCCAAAGTCGACAAAAGTCTCATGCCGATGTTAGAAGAAGAGAATTCAAATTTGATGTGCTTGATTGGGTTTACTTGAAAATCTCACCCATGAAGGATGTAATAAGGTTTGGTAAGAAAGGGAAGCTTAGTCCCCGATTTGTAGGCCCATATCAAATTTTGAGGCGTGTTGGAAAGGGTGCATATGAGCTTGATTTTCCATTGAGTTAGAATCAAAGCATCCAATTTTGCACGTCTATATGTTCAAAAAGTGTGTTGGAAACCTGACATCCATAGTCCCCTTAGAAGGGTAGGGAGTTGATACAAGCCTTTCTTATGAGGATATGTTGGTTCAGTGTCTAGACCGGCAAGTTAAGAAATTAAGGAACAAGAAGGTTGCTTCCGTAAAGTTGTTATGGAGAAACCACCTAGTTGAGGGTGCTACTTGGGAGGACGAGGCTGACATGATGTCCTGGTATCCTCATATTTTCCCTCATATTCTAGATTTGGTAATGAGTTCCTCTTGGTTTGCTTATGTTTGAAATCATGTGTGTTTTATGTGTTTCCATGATTTCCTTAAATTTGCATGTTCATGAAAAAGCTCAAGTTTTGATAAAATGGCTTTTGTTATTTATTTTCCTCATGATGTTTAGTATTGAGTATGAGTTGCTCCACATCAATACCCTTGCTTGACACAATATGGCCTAAGAAAGGCTTGATCTTAACCAAAATTTACATTTTCTAAACTTAGCAAAAGGTTTTTGGGCCTTGAGGATTTGTAATACGATTCTCAAACGATCAATATGCACATTCTCACTTCATGAATAGATCAAAATATCATCGATAAACACAATCACAAACTTGTAAATATATTGTCAAAATACTCTATTCATCAAGTCCATGAACGTCATCGGAGCATTAGTAAAACCAATGGACATCTCCAAGAATTCATATTGGTCATACTGGGTTCTAAAAGTTGTTTCCCGAATATCTTCCTCTTTCACCCTCAATTTGTGGTAACCCGACCATAGATCAATTTTAGAGAAATAACTTTCCCCTTGAAGTTGATCAAATAAATTGTGTATCCTCAGAAGAGGCGACTTATTGTTAATGGTCACTTTGTTCAATTTTCGATAATCAATACACATATGAAGGGATCCATCTTTCTTTTTAACAAATAGTATCGGAGCACCCCATGGAGAGATACTCGGTAGGATGAAAGCCTTGTCCGGAAAATCCTTTAATTGTTCATTCAACTTCTTATGTTCTGCCTAAGCCATTCTATAAGGAAGAATAGAGATAGGATGCGTAACCGGAATAAGGTCAACTCCGAAGTCTATTTCCTTTCTAGGAGGAATACCTGGTAGATCATCTGGGAACACTTCCGGAAACGCATTCACCACGGGTACCGACTCAAGACTAAGGGTTTCACAATCCATATCCCTCACCCTAACTAGATGGTAAAAAACAAACCTTTGAAACTATCTTTCTGGCTATAAGATAACAAATAAACTGACTCTTAGGCATAGAATTTCCCCCCTTCCACTCTAGGATAGACTCATTTAGAAATTGAAACTGGACTACCTGAGTTCTACAATCAATAGTGGCATAACAAGAGTGCAACCAATCCATACCAAGGATACCATCAAAGTCTAACATATCAAGGTCTACCAAATCAACAAGAGTAACTCTATGGGATAAGGATACGGGACATCTTCTATAGACCCTCAAAGCCACCATAGAAGGGGTAAAAACAAAGAAGGATTCTAATAACACATCGGGGAGAACATCAAACCTCATGGCCACATAATATGTTACAAAGGACAAAGTGGCTCCGGGATCAAGTAAAGCATACACATCTAATTAAAAAACTTTTAACATACCGGTCACCACATCAGGGGAGTTCTCTTGATCACCTTTACTTTTGAGAGCATAAAATTGGTTCTTCTTAGGAGCACTTGGACCCGAACCACTTGGACAACAAGAAGGGTAGGGTTGAACCCGACGATGACCATCTCAACCATTCTTTGCAACCGAAGCTCAATTCCTTATCTTGTGATCCATCTTCCCACAACCAAAGCAACCATTAGAACCCGCTAAACACTTTTGTTCATGATTTCTTTCACATTAAGCACAAGTACGCATTGAAGGCCTGTTACCATCTTCTTGAGGTTTTGGGTTAGACACGTTCTCATTGTTAGGCCTAGAAGGAGCACTAGAAGAACCTTGCCAGGAGAACTTTTGCCGAAGCCTTGAACCAAACCATCCACCGAAGCTAAAATGTGAATAGTTACCATCACCACTCTTGCTCTATATGTCTCTCTAGATCTTTCTTTGAGCTTTTCTTCCTCAATTTGTTTGGCATGCACTATAAGGTGAGAAATGTCCATGTCATGGACAAGCATAGCAGTGCGGCACTCTTTGACTACCATATCGAACACACCCAACACAAACTTAATCATTTTGGCCCTACGATCTACCACAATGGAAGGAGCATACTTGGATAATTGAGTGAACCTTAAAGTGTATTCCTTTACACTCACATTTCCTTGCTGAAGGTTGATGAATGCAAGTACCTTAGCCTCTCTCATCTCAAGACGAAAAAAATCTTTCAAGAAAAGCACTTTTGAACCTTTCTCATTCTATGGGACCCGCTTCCACCGGTCTTGCCTCTTTCCATTGATTGAACCAAATCTGAGCAACAACTTTGAGTTGGTAAGGGGCCAATTCGGCCTTCTCTATCGGAGTCACTCCCATTGTAGCAATTATCTTGTAGACCTCATCGATAAAATCTTAAGGGTCTTCCTCAACTTTGGAGCCATAAAATTTAGAAGGTTTCATCCTTGTAAAATCCCTCACTCTTGCCGTCGCTGACCCACATTTGGGTTCACGGGAGCAACCACCTCTCTATTTTTTTTTGCCGACATGGCCTGAACGATCACTAGGAAAGCCAACCTAAACTCCACATTTGTTATGTTCTCATTCAATGGGTCAATCAGTGCTTGACGAGGAGCTTTTGGAGGCACTTGATGAGGAACCTCTTGATCATCATTGCTTCCCTCCATCCTTCTAGAATTAGCCCTTATACTAGTCATATCCTTAAAACCGTCGGGTAAGAATTAGGAGAAAAACTTATAGAGTTAAACTCCATTGCACGATTTAGAGAAGTGAAGAAGTGAAGTTTCCTAAATATCTAATAGCCTCTCATTCATAAATGTGGTGCGCTTCACATTTATGAACAAGACTCTACTAGAGGTGGTTTGAGACATCCTAGAACCATTCTAAACCTTCTACTTTGATTACCAAGTTTGTCATAACCCAGGGGTATCCCCTAGATGTAACAAGGCATATAAGACCCCGAGAGGCCTTATACAAGCCACTTCACATATCATAACATAGAGCATTAGTAAATGGTGCAAAAATTTAAAACATTTCAACACAATCAAAGTCTTTTATAAAAAGAGCAAAAGTCCAACATTATTGTCTCAAACCATCTAACATAAAAAATACAAGATCTTGGGACGCAGCCCATACAATATTCCAACATGAAATAAATACATGAAATAGATAAAGGGGTGATCCAATCCTCATATACAATGAGGATTCACCAAAGCTTCACTTCTTTGATCTACTATGAACCTAGCCACAAGTGTGTGAATGGAGATCGTCGGACCCTACATTTTCTAAGAATGTAGGAAAGAGTATGTGTTAGTACAAAGATGTCCTAAATAGGATGGCTAGCATTAACAACATAAGCATAAGCGTTAGTTAACATATGAAATTAGGCATAAGCATAATCAAGACATAATAAGCACCATAATGAGAGAGAAATACTTCTTGAACTAACCTCACTTAACCTTAGTCAAGACTTGGGTCATCCACCTATAGTCAAGCTTACATCATGGAAGACATATCTGGCAACACTCCAAGTACCCTCAACTCAACCGGCCACATCCCAACCACGAGACCCCGCTGACGGACCGTGGATGGACCTACGATGCGTCCTGGCCAAGCGTGGTTCGATTCAATATGTTTTCCCCCAACTATGGACCCCCTAGCCACGGCCCCTAGACCCATCCACGGAGAGTGGGTTCTGGCATGGGTCACTTCCTTGGGCAGTTTTCATGGTGCCCATCCACGAGGCTCACCTACGGGGTGAATCCAACCACGGGTCATGGTTGGCTCCTGTGGGTGACACCTAGAAGTTCCAAAAGTTTACTATGCTTCCTCTATAGGCACGAAGTGTTACACATAGAAAGTGGAATAAGCCATAGAACAGTATTATGGAAGTTGAATGGACTTTTAAACTATATTAATAGATTCTACTATTGATAAAAAAGGCCCGTAGAAAGACATGGAGACTATAGGTCTAAACTATAACTTGTCTGACAATATTTTAATTAAGGGCATGTTTGGTCTTTACCTATCCAAATAACCCCTGAACAATATTATTTTGGCCCTATAACTACTCGTATAATCTTTTTTACTCATTAAACTAAGTCTAAAATCACTCTTTCACTCAGTTCTCTAAAATCCCTTAAGTCTTCTTTATAAAAATTATCTCTCAAACTTTAAGGTGAAGAACGAGGGTTTCAAATCTCCAATCAATTTAACCTTATTATCTAGGGTTTTATTCAATCCTACGTGGGTCATATATATTATGATTCAATTAGGTATATTCAACCTTATTATGTAAGATATTATTCAATTACATGGTTTTCTATTGATTTCATATGGACCCATGTCTTATACTGATAAACACTATGAATTAATGAACAAAACTTATGAACGTTGATTACGAAAGTTATGCATGTTTTATAAAAATGATAATTTGGGAACTATGGATTCTTTAAAGATAATTTATCAATGATTTGTGAAAGGTTATATCACATATAAATTAAGTAACGATTTACATTCTTAGAAAGGTAAGTATCTATTATACAGAAGTTAATGGAATTACCTTTCAAAAGAAGCTTCTCTTATATGAACTTCTAATTCTATTCACTACAACAAATTTGATTATTTGAGACGAAATATTTTGTCACTTTAAGTTCATATTTCGTCACAAAAGGAATTTTGTGACAAAAAAAAATTCGTCAAGCATTCGTCCCTAAAGCATGGGTCACTAAATGTATATTGAGACAAATTAGTGTTTTGTCACAAATTAGAATGAATTGACTACGAAACTATTTTTCGCCTCCAAATGAATAGTATTCTGGACAAACTTGATTGTCATAGAATTATATTTTTTTTGTAGGTAATAGCTTTTTTTCGTCACTAAAGAAGTTATAATGGTGACGTGAATGATGGCGTCACTAACTATTTATTTGAATTAGTGATGATTTGTTTTGTCTCCAATCATCTATCTATTTCGTCATTGAACAAATATTATTTCGTCACTAAAAACTACCTTTCACATAC